>JWZX01001435.1:0-20655 GCA_001275005.1 Chrysochromulina tobinii
CGAGCTGGCGCTCGCGGTCGCCGAGCGCCCAGAACTCGTCCGTGATCCGCTCCGCCCATTGCTTGTGAAGGTGAAACGGCTTGAAGCTGTGACCGAGGTCTGCAAACTTGAGAGCCACGGGCAGCAGCAGAGGCACGCCCACCAGCGCCTGCGCCTGGAAGGGAGAGGTCCACTCCGCACGCTCGCTCAACTCTAGAGGAACCCTCTCGGCTCGACCGCCTCGTTGTTCGCCGCCAGTTGAGCGGCCGAAGCACTGTAGCTTGCGGAGTGCTTCTGCAGAGACTACAGCGGCGTGGCCGTGCTGAGCAGCCAGAGTGCGAAGGGTCGAGATGATGTCGAAGTGCATCTTCAGGTCGGTCGCGAGGACCATATCGACAATGAGCTTTCGGCAGAGTTCCTCATCGTCAGTTGACATTGCGCCGAAGAGGTCGAACGCCGGCGTCGCCGCGAACAGTGTGATGTCGAGTGCAGGTGATGACGCTCGAGGATAGCATCCGCATGCATCAGCGCGCGCTCCGTCCCCGCCCGCACCTCATGTCGGTTGTTTGTACCGGGGTGGTTGAAGTCGTGGACGAACGCCCCAACGAGGGCGGCGAGCAGTTCCAGCTTCGTGAGGCGCGCCGTCAGGCCAAAGTTGACGATGAAGTAGTGCACGCCTAGCGCAACATCCGCGGCGTGCACTGCATTGTGGTACTCTTGGCCGCCGTAGCACGCCTCGAGGGCACACAGGAAGCGATGTAACACCTCCCGGTTAACGTGGCAAGGCTCGTGCAGCTTGTGCCATTCGAAGAGCGCCTCGCCAACGAGGAGGAGGGCGTGTCCGCCAGAGGCCTTCTGCAGCGCGAGTGTGTCATAGTCCCACGTGTCCAGGCACGCCAGTGCCTCCGCCCTTGCACTGTCGCTGATCATGAGAGGCTCCTTAAACAGCTCACCGGTGAGGGCCATCGTCATGGCTTCCGGCAGCACCCACAATGACGTTGACCTCGTATATTCCTTCGAATGTGAACGTGGTCGAGTGCTCCCCGACGAGAGGGAGCCACTGAGAACACTACCAACACTGCCCGCGATGCGCGGGTCGCTTCTCTTCCTGAACGAAGAAGAAGTCCCGACGAGAATCTCTTGCAGCCAGGACGCAACTCTCTCGGCAGGCGCCTGTTCTTCGCCATGACGAGAGCCTTCTAAGAATATCGAAGTCAGCGACAGCCTTTTAAGAAAATCGAAGGACGACGACCGCTGCAGGGCAGCCCGGGCCGCCACAATCTTGTCGAGAGCGTGCACCCAAAGTTTGATCTGGCAAGCATCGTCAGGGACGCAGAACTCGCCGATGGGCCTCAACAGATCAGAATCCGTCTGGTCCTCTCCGTTGATCTGGATGCGCGTGCACACTACCTGGATGTTGAGGTCTTCCATCATCTTCTGTAGGAAGGGGGTAAGGATCCCTGAGCGATTGGCTGCTTGAGCGCCCCGCCGGACACTTGGCAGCCAATCGCAAGATCCTGGTCACCAGCGATTGTAAACTCGAAGCTCTGCGCGCCCCTCGAGGAGACTGAACCATCCTTGCGGCGCGACAAAGCGTTGCTGATCGCGTTGAGCATTTCTGACTCTGAAATGTTGTAATGTGCTCAGCAAATGGACGCGAGATTCGGACGCGGGATTCGCCCCGTGCGTCGGAAGCCGTCGGCTGCCTAAAACTTAGGACTAATTAGGATTCCTAATTAAGAATCCTAACCCAACAAATCCGCAAGAATCCGCAAAGAATTTTTAGATTCGATTAGAACAACCCTCGAAAACGAATCTCTTTATCCGGGAAATGTCTAATATGGTGGTCCATGCCTTCGACCATTCAAGTGCTAAAAACACACTAGACACCACCGTGATCACGTGGCAGTCGGTCGGGGCACATACATGCGAATATGGACAGACGTCCAGAAACGCAAGAGACGCCCCCCCGATCCGCTAGCGGAAACGCAAGAGAGAGAGAGCATCAGGGAGCGAGCCAGCGTGCAGCGAGCGGATCAGTCTAGGAGTCTTCAGCGTCACTTGTAGTGAGCGGATGCCGGATCGCCCATCCGCTCGCTAGAGTGGCCCATGTAGTGGCCCATGGTATTCCATGGTAGTGGCCACTCTGGGTTAACTCTGGGTGCACGCTGGCCCCAATCTGATCTCGAGGTACTAACATCATGAATGATGAAACGATTAACCAATACTACATTTTCCCGCACACAACAAGGAGCCACAGGTGCAAACAGCTACATTGTACCGGTGCTGTGTACACACCACACATGATGGTACACTACACGTTGCCAGGAGCTCCGCAGCTGCGGGGCGTGGCACACAATCAAAAAAGTAATCCATCGCCCACCCTGGCACGCGCGCGGCGAAGCGGCGATACCATGATTCGCTTTACACCTTACACGCTCACAGTAGGATAGGCGGATCTTAAGCAGTCGGGAAGCTCGAGCGTCTTGTGTGAGCTGTTTGCCCTCGCCGCCGCCACTGCGGCACAGGTGCAGGCGCCTTGGGCGCCGTGCCAGGCAGGTTCGCATCCCCTGGGGGGCATACGGAAAGTACGGGTTCCCGACGGATTGCATGCTCCATTAAGGGTTCCCGGCGGATTGCATGCTCCATTAAGAGAGGGCTCATCGCATCGATGACCGAAGATGGCGGACAAGCTGACGAGCCTTCCCCACCACCACCATCGACCCCGCCACCGTCGCCTCTCCCTCCGTCACCGCCGCCTTTTCCACCGCCGCCTTTTCCACCACCTCCTTCCCCCCCACCGGTGCCACCTTCTGCTCCACCCCCGTCGCCTCCGCCATCTCCTCCTTCATACCCGCCGCCCCCTTTTCCACCGCCGCCATCTCCGCCTCCACCTTCGCCGACGCCATCATCCCCACCACCACCATCTCCTCCGCTCGTTGCGCGTCCTCCGTCGGCTTCGCGTTGCGAGAGCTCCTCCCATGCCGTCAGGTGCGCTTGCACGCGTAGCCAAGGCAGCATGGTTGGGTCGATGAGGTCCGCCACGATCGAGTAGAATGGCACGCAGATGAACTTGAAGAAGCCAACCTGCGACTCGGGCACGTCGCAGTCCGTGTGCCGGTCGCACAGCGGCGAGAGGGCGATGCCGAGCTGGCGCTCGCGGTCGCCGAGCGCCCAGAACTCGTCCGTGATCCGCTCCGCCCATTGCTTGTGAAGGTGAAACGGCTTGAAGCTATGACCGAGGTCTGCAAACTTGAGAGCCACAGCAAGCAGCAGAGGCACCCCCACCAGAGCTTGCGCCTGGAAGGGAGAGGTCCACTCCGCAGAGACTGCAGCAGCGTGGCCGTGCTGAGCAGCCAGAGTGCGAAGGGTCGAGATGATGTCGACGTGCCTCTTCAGGTCGGTCGCGAGGACCATATCGACAATGAGCTTTCGGCAGAGTTCCCGATCGTCAGCTGGCATTGCGCCGAAGAGGTCGAACGCCGGCGTCGCGAGCAGTGTGAATGTCGAGTGCAGGTGGTGACGCTCGAGGATAGCATCCGTATGCGTCAGCGCGCGCTCCGTCCCCGCCCGCACCTCATGGTTGTTGTTTGTACCGGGGTGGTTGAAGTCGTGGACGAACGCCCCAACGAGGGCGGCGAGCAGTTCCAGCTTCGTGAGGCGCGCCGTCAGGCCAAAGTTGACGATGAAGTAGTGCACGCCTAGCGCAACATCCGCGGCGTGCACTGCATTGTGGTACTCTTGGCCGCCGTAGCACGCCTCGAGGGCACGCAGGAAGCGATGTAACACCATCCGGTCAACGTGGCAAGGCTCGTGCAGCTTGTGCCATTCGAAGAGCGCCTCGCCAACGAGGAGGAGGGCGTGTCCGCCAGAGGCCTCCTGCAGCGCGAGCGTGTCATAGTCCCACCTGCCCAAGCAAGCCAGTGCCTCCGCCCGTGCACTGTCGCTGATCGTGAGAGGCTTCTTGAACAGTTCACCGGTGAGGGCCATCGCCATGGCTTCCGGCAAGACCCACAATGACAGTGGACTCATGATGTATTCCTTCGAATGTGAACGTGGTCGAGTGCTCCCCCACGTGAGGGAGCCACTGCCAACACTGCCCACGATGCTTGGGGCGCTTCTCTTCCCGACGAGGGTCTCGACGAGTGTCTCGCGCAGCCAGAAGGCAACTCTCTCGTCAGGCGCCTGTTCGTCGCCTTGACGAGAGCCTTCAATGAAAATCGAAGCGAACGAGAGGTGGTAATTGTCCTCGCTCGATGCGTGAGGGTCGACCCAAAGCGCCATTGCTGCAGCTAGCATCAGCTCGAGTTCGAGCTTCAAAGCGGAGCTCGCACCCTCCCGCTGCATCTCATACTGTTCCTGTCGGAGTAACTCGGTAAAGATCATCGCTGCGCGTGCCGTCGCTTCGCGTGCCGTGCCTCGCCCGATGATCCTCGGAGCACGGTTCAAGGAGGAGACGACGAATGAATCCATGAGCACTCAAGGTTCGGGCCTCCTTGATGGAACGTTCCTTTTGCACATCCAGAACGCTCTGGCCAAATCGAGATTCTTAAGATGCCCGTTCTCCACTGATCTGGTTACTACAACGGAAATTCAGTGTGCATGCATATATAGTTACGAAATCAAACAAAAGATATTCTTGCAACGGACCATTCCGCTAACCCCCGAATACCATCGAGCATCGTCGGTAAAGCACGGAAAGAAGCTCCAATCTGCTAACTTTGCGGCAAAATACATTTCCCTGTCAAAATCTCTCAGAATGTGTCGCCCTTCCCATCTTCCTGGTCCTGTGTTGCCCACCCCTGGGCACAGCTGGGTGTAAAGCGGGGTGTAGAATCTTCTCCACAGTGTGTCGGGGGCTCGGGGCCATACGCATCGAGTCCCGCGCGGGAGTGGCGCTGCGCCGCTGCCGGTGATGACTCCTGATGCGCCGATGCACCTGCGGCGTGTGCTCCGCGCCATGCTCAATTTTGGCCATGCTCGACCGCGCCATGCTCCGCGCCAGCGCCGCCCAGCCCGTGGAGCTCCGCGTACTCGGCTGCGACCAAAGTGGAGATGCTCTCTGTACACGGCGCTCCGCGAACTTGGCCGCGACCAAAGTGTGGAGATGCGCTCAGTACGGTCGTACTCAGTCGCGACCAAAGTGGATACGCGCTCAGTACGGCGCTGGTTGTCGTCATGTCGACGCTCAGAATGGGCACGAAAGGCGAAAGTCGGGCGCCGTAATGGGCTCTTTCGTGTTCGAAAGAAGTCAAAGCCGCGTGGTCGAGCGAGTGTAGTCCTCCGCACACATAAGAGTATATTGTATATTGCGCGTCGCGGTGGTTTCATCTTTAATCTCTCTGAAAGAGAGCGCTCTCTTGGGCATCCATGGAGCCAATTCGGGCGCCGTCAGTGACGTCGACGTCAACGCCACCGCCGCCGTTCGCGCCACGTGCGACGGGGTCGCTTGCCAGACGCCTCGCCTTTGGGCGCACTAGCGCAAATGAGCCGCCGAAATGGGAAACTCGTTTGAACAAGACGCTCGACGCTGATCAAGTCATCATGTTCGTCGACGCGATGCTCAAGATGCCCGGAAACCGAATGGTGCAGCGGCAGGGCTGCTACGCACTTTGGAAGATCTCTTTAGATGACACGGTAGGTCGGCGGGCGGCGCTCGGGTGCAGTGGGCCCGTCGCCGTGGTGACTGCGATGCGCACATATGCAGATGACGCTGAGATCGGACGTCATGGATGTGCTGCGTTGGAGAATATGACTCTTGATGAACAGGCGAGCAAGGCGTGTATCGAGGCCGGAGCGCCTGCTGCCGTTCTCGCTATGCTACGCTCGCACGAAAACGACATTGAGCTGCAGCGGCTCGGCCTCGGTGCGCTTCAGAATATGGCCTATGGAGATGAGAGCGTGAAGCAGGCCCTGGTGCGAATTCATGTGGTCCAAGTTGCGGTCGACATCATGAAGGCATATCTGCCGACCGCGAACGATGCCGCAGCGCCCAAACCACCCCCTATACCTGCTTCGGTCACTGCTCTGGAAGCGAACGAGGGCGACGGCGCTCGTGGTCAGCCGACATCAAAGCTCGCCGACGACGTAGCCGCCGCTGGGGACAACGAGAATGAACAACCCATGCTCGCCTGGTCACAAAAGGAAATCCAGCGGAACGGATGTGGCGTGCTTAGAAATATTGCGCTCGGTTCGGAGAAGCTGAAGCACCACGTCTTTGCGCATAACGGCATCGAGGCCATCGTCGAGGCAATGCGTGCGTACCCCAGCTCTGTCGAGATACAGGCGACTTCATGTGCGGCGTTGCATCACATCGTTGCAGGAGATGTGAAGCGACCGAAAGAGATCTCAGCCGAAGCTACGGCACGCAGGAAGGAGCTCATCCAGTCCGGTGGCCTCATCAACCTGCTCGAAGCCATGCAGCAGCACGAGCACAATGTGGACGTGCAGCGAAACGGATGCGCTATGTTGTGTAGCATGGCGCTAGGCGACAAGGCGTGCAAGAAGCAGCTCGTGCGGACGGGCGCTCAGGTGAGCATTGCGGCCGCCATGGCAGCTCATGACAGCGACAAGGAGCTGCTACACTCTGGCGTTTGGGTGATTCAGCTCCTCGCGACCGTTACGGGCATGAATGAGTGTCTCGCGATTGCGAGGGCCGGTGGAGTTGCATCCGTGACGGGAGCTATGATGGGATTTGTGGAGGATCTGACGATGTGCAGCCGCGGATGCGCTGCGCTGAGCAGCCTTGCCAGCGGTGGTGAGACCGAGGACGACCGCAAGGAAATTGGCCAACTCATCGTGACGGCGGGGGGGCCGTCTGCAATCGCCTTGGCGCTCACGGTGCACCAGGAAGACTCGGGGCTGCAAGCATCGGGACTCGCCGCGCTCACCAGCCTCGCGAACGTCGACGCAAAGTCCCGCAGCATCCTTGTGCAGCTTGGTGCTTGCCAGTCTATTGTGACCTCGATGAGGGCGCACAAAATGGACGTGCAGGTGCAGCGTGATGGTTGCCGCGCACTGGAGAGCATCTCCATGGGCGATTCTATGTACTCGCACACCCCTACGCCTAGCAAACAAGCCGTAGTCGAGGCGGGCGGTTCGTCCGTGCTACTGGCTGCGCTGAGGAACCACAATGACGACGTTGAGGTGCGGATACACGCCAACGGTGCCTTGAAGAACATTGCCGCAACGATACGGAAGCTTCACTTGTCGAGCCGAAGGCCAGATGGGCTAGGAGGGGGCGACTCGCGCGAGTTCCCACGAATCGACGAAAGAAAGGTCTATCGCGCCCCCCCCGGCTATCTGGCAGCGACTGCGAGTGCAACTGGCAGGAAGGCCGCCCATCAATGATCGAATACTTAGACACATAGCCGATATGTACAACGCTCAGTTCACCATAGTTCACCGCCGTGCTACCGCCGTGCTCCGAACCGGCACGTCCAAACAGGCCTTTTCAACAGCCGAACATCGGCTTTCAGGCCATAGGAGCCTAGAGGATTCCTAGTACAAGACAGAGAGCGCGACATGTTCATGTAGAGTTGCAATGTGTTCGTGGCCTGTGTGCGATCGCAAATCGGTATAATGATAGCGAATAAGCGCGCGTAGACCGTAGTTCCGGAGAAGTGCGGAGAGCGGCGTCCGTACGGTATAATAAGTAGTAGTGTCTTTCTTTAGTTTGTCTTATATTCACCTGTAACTGCGTGTATAGAAAAGTTTTTCTTTTGTCTCACCGGACCGTACCTAACGAGGCGGGCGACCATCGGGCGGCTAGAACTCCCCCTTGGCAGGGGGCGGTTCGTTTGCGACCCCCCTACGAGAAGCCCCCACAAGTATAACGGCCTATACGGTCCGGGGTTCATCAGTGTGATGACACCCGGGGACCCCTTACCTCCCCCCTCCCGACACATCGAACCCCCCTTTTCCGTAGGGGAAGCTCGGGAGGTTGTGGAAAAACCATCCACCCTGGGGAGGATTTTTCGATGCGTTTCACGGCCCGCCCCCGGATGGGGGGGCGTCGCGCCGTAGGGCGACAGTGTCGTGGTGGTCCTCGTCGTGGCCGACCCCTTATGGGGAGCCGGCCGCGCCCGCCCCCTGAGGGGGAGGGCGGTGACGAGATTGTGTTCTTTAGGGATTTGTGTGTGTGTATTTGTAAGAAAGTGGTGTGTGTCAGTATTGACTTGACTTGTTTTTACTGGGAGGTGTTTTGGGGATGGACTTTCTTTTGGGAACTTTCTTCTTTTGGGAACTTTCTTTCTCTTTCTTTCTTCTTTGTGAGCGTGAAGACGGTTGATGATGGAAAACAGGCCATCTGAATGGAGCTCGAGCGTGCGCTGGTGGGGGTCCCTGAGGAGAGTCGCGAAGCGGCGAGCGTCATTGGGAATCTGCTGAGAGAGGTCGTTTGAGGTCTATAGCCGGAAGGAGCGAGGCTCCCACGCAGCATCTTCAGGGAGCGCCGAGGCACTATGAAGTAGGATTGAGAGATAGAGTGCGCGCGCGCGCATCGCGGAGATGGTGATGAGGGCCACGATGAGAATCGATCTTGGGCCTGCCAGGCTAGTTAGTGGGAGGCCGGGCAGGCTGGGGGGTCGCGCGAGCTTGAGAGGGCGAGCTGGGCCCGCGCTGGCGGGCGGGTTCGAGCGTAGATGGGCGGGCTCCACCGACATTTTTAAAGTTTTGTCAAACTTTGTAACTGCGTGTATAACTATAAGCGCTAAGCGGACGGGAGGATACAGCATACACCATGAGCATACACACACCCTGGAGGGTGCGTAAACGCACCCACCTCGCAACCTACCTGCGTATACGCACCCGACGCTGTTTTTATACGCCGGCCGGGAGCGGGACGCGCCCCGAACGTCAAGTACGGATAGATTGAATCCGGGTTCGTTACAATGATATGAGATATCAGATAATAAGAGATTACACACACCGAGCGAGAAGGTCTCTCGCGATCGTCGCGACTCGCGTGCGGCGTGGCCGCGTGACGTGCTGTGAGAAAACGTCACGAGCGGACCCCCATGTTGAGCAGTGATACTCCCGGCGCGCGCGCTCTCAGAACGGATACGGCTGTGCAGCCCTGGCCTGCGCAGCCCTGGCGGCGATCTCCTTGGCGAGTGCCTTAGCGGTGGCCCATTGCGAATCGTGGGTCTTCATCGGCCGTGGCTTGCGCCGTTTCGTGATCCCAGCGAGTGGATGGTGATCCCATCCGACCGCCTGCTGCAGCGCCGCGACCGTGGCAGGGTCTCGAATCGCGTCCGTGGACGGCTTGATGGCCACACCATCGATTGCTGCAGCCCTGCTTTTCACGGCAGTTGCGGGGGCTGGGGCGACTGCAGCGAGGTCGCTGACGGTAGTGCTGGGCGCAATCATGTAGCATGCCCTGGCGAGCGGCAGGCTGCTGCTTCCGCTGGCGCTGCAGCAGCTGCTGCTGCTGCTGCTGCTGCTGCTGCTGCTGCTCGTGCTCGCCATGGCAGTTGCGGGGGCTGGGGCGACCGCAGCGAGGTCGCTGACGGTAGTGCTGGGCGCAATCGTGTAGCATGCCCTGGCGAGCGGCATGCTCGTGCTTCCGCTGGTGCTGGTGCTGGTGCTGCAGCTGCTCGTGCTCGCCATCGACCGTCCCACGGTGTGAATTAACACGACTGTCGCGACAACTGGTGCCGTGTGTATTCATAAACGTTAACACGATAGTCATACATGTAAGATGTGTCATGAACGTTGTACCAAGCTGGTCCAGGGTGTGAACGCACACTTGCGCTGAAAACGTGATTGCGGGGTTCTTTTGCGTTCACGCGCGCGCCGCGCGCGCGCACATGCGGTTCTGTCGGGGAGGCGTGCCGCCATCTTTGATGGCATTAACCCTGCCCGCGCTGCACGGCTCTGTGGCCACTGCTGGGGGCACATTCGCGACCTTTGCCGGCGCCGTGCGTAGCTGGCAAGAGAACATGGTGGCACAGGCCAAGGCGCTTGACCCAGCTTCGCAGTGGACCATCGACGAGCATGCCAAGGGTCGAGCGATCGTCGTCGAGGACGGCGATGTCTTTGAAAAGGGCTGCGTCAGCATCACGCTCATTGAGGATGGCGAGCTGAGCGCGGCTCGTGCGAGCGCCATCTCGGCTCGAAGCAACCGTCAGATAGCCGCGGGCGACCGATACTCGGCATGTGCCCTGTCGTTTGTGCTGCATGCCCGCTCGCCGCTGGTGCCGACGCTGCGCGGCGACGTACGCTGCTTTACAGTCGGTTCCGAGGAGTGGTGGGGTGGCGGCCTCGACCTGACGCCTTCATATGTTGAGGTCGAAGACTGCGTGCACTTCCACTCCTCACTCGCGAGGCTGTGTGCGAGCCACTCGCCTGACCCCGGCACGTACGCCGAGATGAAGCGCACGTGCGACGACTACTTCTACCTCCCTGCGCGCGGCGAGCACCGCGGCGTGGGCGGCATCTTCTTCGACGACCTCGCGAGCGACTGGGCTCCGGCCTTCGCCCGCGCGCTCATCGACGCAGCGCTCGACGAGGACGGTCCTTACGTACCCATCGTGCGCAAGCGGCGGCCGCTCGAGTACACGGACGCGCAGAAGCAGTGGCAGTACCTGCGCCGCGGGCGCTACGTCGAGTTCAATCTGCTCTACGACCGTGGAGTCAAGTTTGGACTGACGCCCGAGAGCGTCGAGCGCGTGCTCGTCTCGAGTCCCCCAATGGTCGCCTTCAAGTACAAGGCGATCCCCGCGGACGGCACTTTGGAGGCGGCGACGCTCGAGGTGCTGCGCCGCCCAAAGCAGTGGGTGGAATCGTGAGGATTCGCCTTTTACACTCGTGGAGTCACGTTCAGCCGACGTGACTCCACCTCGACCTGTCGCTCGGCTAGAGACGTGCGACGAGAGCCTATCTCGGTGCGCCTCTAAGGGCCTTAAAGTGTATCGGTAGATCTCTATCGTATCACGTAAAGGAATCCTATGCACATGGCCTCCGACCGCCATGCCCTCGTGACGACGACGTGAACCTCGCTGACTCCTCGCCTGTACAATGGACTGCCGACTCTGGGCCTATCTATCGCGCTGCCATGCCTATCCCCAAATTCCAAATTGGCCATGCGGCGCCCTGATCCCCACATGGATCCCCCATCCCTTTATTCACGTCGCGTGACGATACGTCGACGCGACTCTCGCCACGCCCCTCTGTACACTCGCCTATCCCTTTACCTGCGATGTGCCGAGCTATGTCGTACGTACTGGCGACTGCGTATTACCGGCCCTTTCTCTCGTCCAACCCCCTCCGCTCTCGATTGCCACACCTTGTTTCCCTCCAGGCTGGGCGAATGAAAGCACCTGGCGGTCCCCGCCTTCATTGCCACCGAGCCACCCCCCTCGCTGCTGCCGCCTGCACCGCCGCGCATGTCCCGCGGGCTCAGATTTGATCATTCATGAATCCACCAACTCTTCGACGTGCCACCCAGTCTCAAGAGGTATTGTCATCCCGGGCTCGAGCCCCGACTCCATGCTGCTCGTCCATGCAGCTTGAGACTCGGGCGGTCTTCGTCAGCTGAACTTCGACCCTCTTCAGGCGATCGACCTCCCCGCGCATCACATCTTGCTGCGGCGTCACGTCCTGCAGCTCCGTCTTGATCACAATGTCGAGGAGCAAGTCGCAGTAGAACAACTTAGCCACCACACTTGCGCCAGCGAAGTCGAGGACAGCGCCCACAAAGGCCCACAGCGGAGCTTTGATGTTATCATAGACCATTTTCGGGTTCGAGACGATCTTATCAATCAGCATGAACCCGCTCTCCTCGATCATCTTTTGGACGAACTCCGACCGCAGGATCCAGGCGAGAAAGAGGGTAACACACAGCACCGACATGAACATCTTATAGAGCTTCCGCCAGAACATCATTTTCTTGGTTTGGAGAAACGACCGGGCCGACAGGAAGTAGGGAGTAGGCCATGCGTACCCAAAGCTCAGCACCAGAGCGACGCAGGCGCATGCGGACAAGCCGTCGGAGCCCATCTGGAAGAAGCTCGACATGATCGCGGCGACCAGGGCCGCGATGAGCGAGTTCGAGATCACCATCTGAAAGGCGGGGAAGCGCACCCAGGGGAGCGCCTCGTTGAGGACTTCGGCGCCCTTCAGCAGACCCTTGACGATCGACAGGAACGCCGGCAACAGCTGCGCCACCGTTTGCGCGCCGACCGCCACACCGACGCCGACTTCGACGGCATCGAAGAGCGTGCTCGCAATCCCGGTCACCGTGCCCAGGCTCTTGTACAGGGCATCGCCGGCGCACAGATTCGGGGCAAAGTCGGCGTCGGCGAGAGCGTTGCCGAGCAACTCGGTCTTGAAGACGCTATCGCAAGCCTGCGCACAAGACTCGTCTCCGTTGAAGCCGGGGCCGGTGGGGTAGACACGATCGCACTGCGCCGAGCAGTTGGAAAATCGGGTCGCGATGAGACTGCAGAGCGAGGTCGGGTCGTTGTAGCCTCCCGTGAAGGACTGAGCCGCAGCAGTGACTGCAGTGTCGGAGATATCACCGTAAGAGTAGGCCTTAAACTCCGCCTCGGCCACCGCATCGCGGCCTCTGCAGAGCTGGTCGAAGGTGAGGTAGTCCAGGCAAGGGTTGCGAACTCTGATCGTCTGGTTCACACCCACACTGTTGGGCACCTCTCGTTGGACGTCGCCGAAGCAGCTCGCGCACTCGGTCTTGCAGCCCGTCTTCCTGCCTGTCGCCTTTGGGCATGTGTACGCAAGAAGCGTCTCATTGTACTCTGCGCTCAGCCCGGAGCTTACGATGGCTTCCGCGATCGCCTCGCCCCACTCATCAGGCTCGAGCTCACAGAACGTCTCCCTGTCGCCAAGATCCATGCCCAGCACCCAGTTGCCGCTCACGTCGGTGAGCTTCTCAACTACGTCCCGGCATAGTGCGATCTGCAACCGCTTCATGTCGACGCCCGCGCGCATGGGCACGCAGATTCCCATGAGGAAGGGAGGCACGATCAGAAGGCAAAACGCGTATTGTAGCAAGCGACGCGACTCGTCGTACTTGTGCCATCTGCAGCCAGCGGTGATGAGGCAATACAGCGCGAGGCACTGGCAGATGAACTTGACGATAGCCTTGCCAATACCCATCCAGGTAAACATTCCGGTGGCCGCCCGGATGTGATCCGGAATCAATGGGAATGCGATAGTAGCTTTCAGGCCGTACTCCTTCTGACAGTATCCGCCGTCGTTGACAATAGTGTCGAGCTCCTGTTGCGTACAGCCCAGTGGGCAGGCGTGCGGCTGGGCCGTCCCAGATGACGTCGCCATCGTCGTCCTGGGCGCATCGCGACGGGTCGACTCCTTCAAGGAGGCACTCATCGACGCCGGGATCATTGGGATCATCGCCACCGAGGCCGCACTCGCAGCCGTACCAGATGATTTGCTCCTTGCAATCACGTCGGCTGTTTGCCGCAATCTTTTGGTTGGATTGCTCGATGAGGATCCACAACGAGAGGATCAGCCGAAGGAAAATGGCCAAACCTGCCACGCTCATGTTGAGTTTGCGCCATGCTATGAATCGGACGCTGAACATCTCCGCCTCCTCCTCCCCAGTGTCGAGCTTTAATTCGAGCACCTTCGCCTCCGCCGGACCGAGAACCACGTTCTGAGGTAGTGCACCGAAGGCGAGTTTGTGACGGAGTAGTTTAGCTAGGACCCCTTGTCCCGGTGGTTTAGCGGCGTCGTAAACGCCGGCCAGGACGTCCGCGCGCGCAACCTTCTCGCTTTGGACGCTGGGGACCACATGGCTGGGGAGCGACCGTATGGTCTCCGCGTCGGCCATTGTAACAGAAGGAAGATGCGCGGCCAGATGCAATTCTGATTTCGTTTCCTATTTTTTTAGCGTGGCTCCCAAAATAGAAATCCCAAAGTGGATAACCGTGAGACACACGGGCGACACAATGCATTTCGAGAATCATGCAACGGAGAGCTCTTCTTCATTCTAGTGTATTCTAGTGACAATACGTCGCTCAAGTTTTTGTTGCGTGGCGTAGTCGGTAGAGGCGGGCATTACGGCATTTTGTATGACGCAAAAGTAACATGACGAATAAGTCGAATGGATTCAGCACAGCTATTCATGCAAGTAGTCCGCACCGCACACGGCTTGAAGATCTCCCCTCATTCCACACAGGGCGTGCATGGGCCGCCCATGGGGCCGCCCGCACGGGATCGGGAGTCCAACGCCGAGCCGCCCAGTCCCTCCATATTAGGCAACGCCGAGCTGCCCAGCACCTCGACGCCGGCGATGATGGCTGTGTTGCGCGGCGACTCGCGCGGGTCGAAGATCTCTCGCATGGTCGCGTTCTCGAGCCCTTGCTCGCGCACAAAGAGGAGCCGATCGAGCAGTACCTGATGAGGGGCGCAATCAGAAGTCATCAGAGGAGCCATCAGACGCAATCAGGATCGAATTCGAAGCGATCGAGCAGTACCTGATGAGGGGCGCAATCAGCATGCACTCAGCAGACGAGCATCCATAATAGGAAGCGGTTCGAGGAGCCGATCGAGCAGCTCACCAAGCGCTCGATCGGGCGCGCGAAGACGCCGCGCAGCATGTTGAACGCACGCATCGGGCGCTCGAGGTGCTTGTGCCGTTCCCACAGCGCGCCCATCCGAGCGCGCTCGGGTTCGTCAAACGGCAGCCCGACGCGCGGGCACGCTAGCCGCGCGTACTCGTCGAAGCTGTCACACAGTGGAATGGAGCCTACGTTGCCGCTCGAGGGTAGCCGAAGGCCTTCGGAGCGCGCCTCTTCGCCACGTAACTCTTGCAGCCGACACTCGAGCACGGCGCGGTACAGGTGCGCGCGCATGCGACCGGCAGTCTCCTCGAGGGGCGAATAACGAACCTGATCAGGGACACAATCAGCATGCAATCAGCAGAGTGCGCGCGCAGGCGACCGGCAGTCTCCTCGAGGGGCGAATGACGTAATTGCTTGCTGACCACCCGCAATCAGCATGCAATCAGCATGCAATCAGCATGCAATCGGCATGCAATCGGCATGCAATCAGCATGCACTCGGCAGAGGCGAATCACGAACCGGCCAGCGCCAGACCGCCTGCAGCGACAAGTGCAACGCCACCTCACCCAACTGGAGGCCGAGCCGCCGGCAGTACGCGCTCATCGGCAGGTTGTTTAACTCGGGGTGCGCGGCACGAAAGGCCCGCTCGGCCTCATACTTCTCTCGTTCGTAGTTGGAGGCCTCGAGCTTCTCTTGCTCTGGCGGCGGCTGTGAGGGCGGCGGTGGTTGCGAGGGCGGCGGTTGCGAGCGCGGCGGCTGTGAGGGCGGCGGTTGCGGGGGCGCGCTGACGGCGGGCGGATCTCCGGCGGATCTCCGGCGGATCTCCAGCGGATCTCCAGCGGATCTCCAGCGGATCTCCGGCGGATCTCCGGCGGATCTCCAGGAGGCGGGCGGATCTCCGGCGGATCTCCAGACGGCGGGCGGATCTCCGGCGGATCTCCAGGATCGTCCACCTTTCCCTGGATGGAACTGGCTGGTTGCATAAGCCTCGGGCGCTATGGCGGTGGGTGAATCAGCTTGCTGTGAATCAGCTTGCTGCGAATCAGCTTGCTGTGAATCAGCTGGCTGTGAATCAGCTTGCTTTGAATCAGCTTGCTGTGAATCAGCTTGCTGCGAATCAGCTTGCTGTGAATCAGCTGGCTGTGAATCAGCTTGCTTTGAATCAGTTTGCTGTGAATCAGCTTGCTGTGAATCAGCTGGCTGTGAAGCAGCTTGCTGTGAATCAGCTTGCTGTGGAAGCTGATCCCCACTGGCCCCAACTTGCAGTGCCTTGAGGCTGAGATCAAGCCTCGCCTCCCCAGGCAACGCTTCAGTCACTCGATGGTAACAGCATCCTACGCTCACCACTCCCACACACATCGCCCCCGCCGCTGCCGAGGCGCTCTCAGCGCCCGATACGGCGCCCTGGCGGCGCAGGTGCTGGGCGGACGTGGCGGCGAGGCGTAGGAGCGTCGGCGACAGGTCCCCACAGGTATGGAGCCCGACGAGTAGGAAGCGACGGTGCGACGGCACACCTGATGAGGGAGCCAATCAGAGGTCATCAGAGGCAATTAGAGGCAATCAGAGCTCATCTGAAGCGACGGTGCGCCGCGCCGGCTGGGCTCTGGATCGGTCGCCCACCCTTGCTGCTGCCCCCACCCTCACCTCCAGCGCCTTCGCCGCCTTGAGCGCCTTGAGCGCCGCCTCCAGCGCCGCCCTCGTCACTGCCACGCTCCTCCGCGGCCCGTGCGAGCCATTGTCCAATGAGGTCCACTGCGGGCTGGAGGGTTGCCACGAGCCAGGGCACGCTCGCGTCCGGCTCGAGGCGCACGACCAGGTTGGTGAACGATCCGCCGCCGTACGCCACCAGCGGGCTGGGCTCGCCGCGGCGTGCCGCCTCGTGTGCCGCCTCGAGCGCCGCACTCGCCGCCGCATTGGCCTCCTCCGCACGGGCCGCCTCGGCGCGTACCTGTGGGGAGGGGGGGCGCCGTAGTGAGCACTTGCATGCGCGAGGAGCGGCCTCGGCGCGTACCTTCTCGCCTCCACCCAGGGCCACGTGCGCGGACAGTTCGGCCATCTTGAGCTGCGCCTTGGTTGGCGCCTTCGGGTTGCTTACCCGAAACTTCACGTCGCGCAGCTTCTCTCGCACCATCCACGCCCGATGGTGCGCTGCTGCGCAATTGTGCGCCGCGCACTCGATGCCGATCACGTGCAGGCCGTGATGGAAGGCGAGGACGTGCGACAGGTAGCCGTGTCCGGAGCCGAGATCCACGACGGTGCTGGCGCCGCATCGCGCCGCCTCACGCGCCACCACCGGAGCGAGCCGTAGGACCTCATGCTGCTTCTTCGGTCCCATGTTGCGTACGTGCGGGATGCCATCGAGGAGCATGGGGCTCACACGCTCGACGGACGCATCCAGCTCCGCCTGCGTGGGCGGTGCAAGCTGCTGCGCGGTCAGCACGAGCTCGCGCAGCTCGGGCGGCCACGTGGTGGGTGGGTGCAATCCTGCTGGCAGCTCCTGCATCTCCTCGTCCGACAGCGACAACAGCGCCTCGCGCCAGCTTTCGGGCAAGCGCTCCCAGTATGAGTTGCAGCAAAAGTTTGTAAGCCAGCATTGCATGATCCACGCGTGCCGCTTGATCAGGCTGTAGAGCTGCTGCGCCTCCGCGGCTTCGGCGGACGACGTGCCGTCCATGTGGTTGACTGCGTGTGAACGTGAACGGCACCAACTTCACCGGGTCGGAATGTGTGTGTGAATCGTGTGTTCACGGTCATGCCCTTCCCACGGACCGGAAGGGGGGTCGGTCTCCTCGGAGAAGGCGTCGGCGGCGGTCCCGGCGGCGGTCGAGGCCGCCGCGATGCCAAACATACGCGATACTCTCCGCCAACCAGACAACATGACCCTACCTCTTCCGCCCGCCACGCCCGTCGCGTTCACCACGCCGCGGCTCAAGGATCGCGCGGCACACGGCGCGGCCAGGTTCGTGCCCGAATATTCCGAGGTGTTCGCTTCCATCTTCACTTGGTGGAATGCGCTGGACGCGCTCATGGCCACGACGGCGGACATCCCGTGGCAGACTGGCTACGTTCGGGAGGTTCAGGTGCGACGCATGGTGGCGCTGGTGCAGGAAGCATTTTTGGAATGGCCGATACGTTCACACACATTAATAAGCCCGCCGTGCGCGCATCGCGTCACCGCAGCCCATTTCACCAGTTTCTGCGCGCGCGAATTCGTGTCCGCCCTCACCTCCACCGCCCCGCCCGCCCTCGCCACCACCCTCTCCACCTCCACCGCCGCCACCGCCCTCTCCGATTCATGCTGACTTGCGCACGGAGCAGGTGCATGCATTCTTGGCGTGGGGGTGCCATGCCGCCAGAACTCCCGAGACGGCTCGTATGCTGTGTGCGGCTGTGGCGATGTTCACTCGACGCGACATGGTGGGTACCGTCCCAGCGTGGCAGAGCGCGTGTCGGGCTGCGGCGACGCTCACACACGCGCTGGATATCTTGAAGGATCGGGACCTGCTGTGTGCAGGTGGTCTGAGTGGCACGAGATGCGAGCGATTGCGCTGTGGCGTATGCGCGTGGCGATGATGAAGCTGACGGGCAGCAAGGCGGCGCTTGCCCTTCGCAGATGGTGCGAGGCGGCCGAGATGCAGGCGGCTCAGACGGCGGCGATTGATCGTCTTTGCTGCCTGCCTGTTTCGTTTGATGTACATCCGGCATGAGCCGAGCATGTGGTTGCAATGGAGCTCGTCCTCGTGGAAGATGCTCCACGCTCGCTCGGCGCCTTCACCGCCTTCACCGCCGCCGCAATTGCCTTCGCCATCGCCGTTGCCACCAGCACCGCCGCCACCAATACCTCCACCACCACCTTCACCGCCGCCGCAATTGCCTTCGCCATCGCCGTTGCCACCAGCACCGCCGCCACCGATACCTCCACCACCATCGCCACCGCCGCCCGCTCCGCCTCCGCCGTCACCGCCGCCGCCTTCACCGCCAGTGCCCTCGCCGCCGCCATCGCCGCCGCCATCGCCTCCGCCGTCGCCGCTGCCACAACGTTATGCGATGGCCTCTCGAAAGAGTTGTGCTGCCCTTAACGGTGGTAGCGGTGACGTGAGCGTGGGTGTAACCAATTTCGACCGATGCAACCAATGTCGACCGATGCAACCGATGTCGACCACTGCGAGGTGGCGTTCAACGCGGACGACGGCTTCGAGTTCTTCGGAGGCACCGTGAACGTAAAGTACTTGTCGGCGCTCTTCGTGGGCGACTACTCCTTCGCCGCCGCCGAGCCCGCCACAGCTCAGCACGCTGCCCTCGCCTCCTCCCTCGCACTCTCTACCACCGTCGCCAACCCCGTTGCAACCCCGTCGCCGTCGCCAACCCCGTTGCAACCCCGTCGCCGTCGCCATCCCCACCGCCTTCTCCATCGCCATCACCACCACCACAACCGCCGCTTTCACCGCCTCCGCCATCGCCTCCGCCATCGACGCCTCCACCGTCACCTTCACCACCATCTCCACCGCGCAGTGCGCGCATCATTGCGCCAATGCTGGCGAGGCGTATTGCTCCTCCCTCAGCACGCCGGGCCCATGCCCAGTGACGAGCAACAGCAGAGTGTGTGTCGTGACCCTGATGCACAACGCAACCAACTGGCACTCGATGCTGATCCTCATTAATTCGCTCTACGACTTGCTGCTCCTGCAAGCGACTGTACTTTTGCGGTGCGGTGCCGCCACCCTCGCCGCCGCCACCCTCGCCGCCACTGCCCTCGCCGCTGCCATCGCCGCCATCGCCGCCATCGCCGCCGCCGCCGCAGTCGCCGCCGCCGCAGTCGCCGCCGCCCTCGCCGCCGTCGCCGCTGCTGAGCGCCTTGATGGATCGGGACTTGCTGTGTGCGTGGCGCTCTTGGTCTGAGTGGACGAGAAGCGAGCGGCTGCGCTGCGGCCAGTACGTAGGACGATGATGAAGCTAAGACAGCGCTTGCCTTTAGCAGATGGTGCGTGGAGGCGGTGCTTGGCCGTGGGCAGACAGAGCTGACAGGGCGCCTTTGTGATGCATCATCTGATGCATCGAGGGACGAGCCGGGCGTGGTTGCAGTGGAGCTCGTCCACGTCAAAGAGGTTCCGAGCTAGCTCGGCGCTCTTCTTCTCTTCTCGACGAGCAGTCGCGCGTATGATGAGCTTCCAGCTGTCACGTGCGTGGCAGGCGTGGGACGTGCTGGCGGGTTCAAGGCTCACTGCGTTGCACAAGTTGCGTGCGGCTGAGGCGATGTTCACTCGACGCGACATGGTGGGCGCCGTTCGAGCATGGCAGAGCGCGTGCCGGGCTGCAGCGACGCTCACACACGCGCTGAGCGCCTTGATGGATCCGGACCTGCTGTGTGCTGGTGGCACGAGATGCCTTTCGCGTCCATTAGTGGTACCATTTATGGAAGGTGGCCGTCAGGGGTACGGGGGTATGCTCTGTCGGGCGACCACCAGACCGTCCACAGTGTATGGGGGTATGCCTGTAGGGCTTTTTGGTTGCCCAATCATACCCTGACACCCGCCTATTCGGAATCCAGAATGGATGAAGGGGGGAATCAGGCATTTTCATGCCCAAATAAGGTAAATAACTGAATGGATTGTCCCTCTCATCAGGCATGTAATGGCTCCCATGGCAATGAAATGGGTGCCCGGCACGGCGCTTATGGAGAGGTCCGAGGGTCCCGGGAGGGTCCCGAGGGTTCCGAGGGTCCCGGGGGGTCCCGAGGGTCCCAGAGGGTCCAGAGGGTCTTGGTCATATGCTGTGAATTCACAGTAGGTAAGTGTGAATTCACAGCTTGAAGTGTGAATTCACAGCAGAGGGTCCCGAGGGTCCCGAGGGTCCCGGGGGGTCCCGAGGGTCCCGGAGGGAAGGTCCCGAGGGTCCCGAGGGTCCCGAGGGTCCCGAGGGTCCCGGGAGGCTACGCCGAGGGTCCCGAGGGTCCCGAGGGTCCCGAGGGTCCCGAGGGTCCCCAGGGAAGGTCCAGAGGGTCCCGAGGGTCCCGAGGGTCCCGAGGGTCCCGAGGGTCCCGAGGGTCCCGAGGGTCCCGAGGGTCCCGAGGGTCCCGAGGGTCCCGAGGGTCCCGGGAGGGTCCCGAGGGTCCCGAGGGTCCCGGCGGGTCCCG
>JWZX01001436.1:0-11766 GCA_001275005.1 Chrysochromulina tobinii
CGAGCCTTGACACTCAAGCCGTCGCGTCTTTTTGCCTGCACGGCCTTCATGGTGCTCGCTGCACGACGAGGATTCGCACTTCGCAAGAAAGAGCCCGCCGCAAGAAAGAGCAAGCGGTCTGTGGGATCTCGGACAAGTATGCAGTACACGAGCATCTAGTACACGCAGCATTCGGCGCATGCATGCGCGCGCAATGGGCGTTTCGCTACGAACGGTCGGTCGGTCGATACCCGCGGCCCTTCACTACACACGAACAAGCGTGCATAGTACCGGCGCGTTTGCTTACGTAGGAATTACTTGTGATAGGCGAATTAACATACCGGCGCTTACCGGTACCGACGCTTTGTACCTGCGCACAAGCACCGAAGCACACAGTCTAGGAATTCCAGCCGCGCCTAGAGCGCTCTTGAATGCACGGCCATCGCGAGCGCCATGGCGCCGGCGGCGGGCTTGACCCCCTCGACTTTGTTTTCCGTTCCACGCTGACCGAACGCGACGGAACACCGTTTCGCAGCCTTTAGTCAAGTCTGCATTTTCTCGTGGCGGCATTGGACCTTGTAATCGCCCGGGACCGCCGCGCTGAACGATATCGAAAAGGTCCCGTTCGAATTGTCGACCACCTTGGCCTCGCTCGCCTTGGAGCCGTACGCCTTCGCGTCCACGCGTACGCCGCCCTGCTCGCACCGATTGCCATACTTGTCGAGAAGATGGAGGATGACGTCGATGGGAGAATCGATCTCCTGTCGGCTACCCTTGGCCTCAAGGTAGCTCTTGTGATAGACTGGCGGCCCGGGCGCCACCATAATATTGATGGGCGCGCCCGTGATCGATTCGCCGAAGAGCTGGATCGATACCCTATGCGCACCCTTGACAGTGAGCTCGCCCGGGCTCACGATCTCGTACAGCCCGACCGCGGACGAGCCGGCGGCGACGCTGTGCTTCTTCTTGTCGCCCTCCTTGTGATCCTCGAGCTTCTCGCTCGTCTTCTGGATCAGCGCGAGCTGCCCGATGGGCGTCTCGAGCATCGAGGTCATATCAGACGCCGATGCGAGGGAGACGAAGTTGTTGAACTCGTCGCAGATCTGGACCTGAGGAGGGAGGCAATCAAAGCTCATCAGATCTGGACCTTAAGGGCAATCGGACGGAGTTGATGAGGGAGGCAATCGGACGGAGTTGATGAGGGAGGCAATCGGACGGAGTTGATGAGGGAGGCAATCGGACGGAGTTGATGAGGGAGGCAATCGGACCTTAAGGGCGAGCTTGTCGCCGGCGGTGAGCAGTGCGACGGACGCGCCTCGGATCGGACATGCGAACCAATCGCACTAGCTCGCCCCGGTTTCACGTGGATCATCGTCGGGCAGCCTGGAAGGAACTGACGAACCCCAATTGTGTTGGGCTCGCACCAGACATGCAACTCAAAGTCGCCGGCCTCTTTGGGCACACGAAGCTCATAATCATTCTGGACCCGTCCCACGAGCCATGGAAGCTCATCGTGTCGAGCGTCTTGACGAGGTTCGCGCGCTCCTCCTTCTTGAGCAGGGCTGCGCGGCGCTTCTCGTCCACGTGGTCGCCCTTGTTGGGATCGCGCTTCTCCTCGACGTCCCGTCCGTCTTTGCCGGTCGGCCCGCTGGCACCCTTGAGCAGCGCGGGCACGAGGAGGAGTCCAAAGGATGGCGCATGGCCCGCGAGTACGTCCGGCGCAACCTCATTCCCATACGAGTCGCAACACTTGGTCTCGACCAAGCTCGCCACGCCCGCGACGGCCTCGCGAGGCGCGAGCAGCGAGCAGCGGCTCACCTCGAGGTCCTCCCTTCCAAGCGGCGAAAGCGGCTCGCGGCGCTCGCGGCGATCAATCGGGCGATGTCCGCCAAGCTGCGTGAGCGAAAGGAGGCGGCGGCGAAGGGGTTCGATGAGATGCCATGAGCACATGGCCATGTTGAGCCATGTCGAGGTCCGAGTCCCGCGCCGGGCCCGCATCGGCTCCCACGCTGCTGCTGCTGCTGTGAAATTCTAATCATTAGCTGTGAAACACACTGGACCCCCAAGCACGAGGGCCTCTATCGCTATGGACGGAGGTGTGGCCGACACAACCTGCTATTACACAGGCCGTTAATCGGCGGCATGGGGGGAGGCGCAGCCTCCCCCTCTAGAGTAAACCGATAGTACCGATCTGCTGCTGTTGTTCAACACAACGCGCGGACACCCTCCGGACCCCCAAGCACAAGGGCCACTGTCACTATGGACGGAGGTGTGACCGATACAGCCCGTGCGAACACACTCGTATTAACACAGGCCGTTAATCGGCGAAGCTTGGGGGAAGAGAGAGCGCCGGTCTAGCATCTGCGCCAGACGGAAGTCGATGCGAAAGGATGCGGAATTTTGTTATCCGTTAAAACGCGCAGTGAGTCTTTCACACGTCTCTGTGTTCACGGCCGCTTCGCGCTTTTGCTGCATGGCCTCGGCGGCGCGGGGTTGCCGAAGGAGCCCCGCGCGGAAGGCTCTTGCCTCCTTCCTAGTCTTCCTTCTTTAACGTTTCGCACCAATTCTGTGCTGCCATGATCCTTCTCCGCACGATTGCGCTCCTCGCCGCAACGCATGATATCGATACATTCGGCGCTCGTGATTCTGACCCATCGGCTACGATGGTCAATGCCGCGGCCTTGACAGCAGCACTGGCGGCGGCCCAGAGTGGTGACACTGTTCTTGCAAAGGCCGGCAAGATCTACTATATGAACCATGTAACCGCCTCCCAGCTGCGTGGCGTGATCATTCACATTGAGGGCACCGTGCTCGTCGATGATAACATCACCGCGTGGGTGAATGACACAACAAGACAAAACTGGTTTGAGATGGTCGATTCTGTCAACGTAACCATCGGCGGCGGCGGCACAGTGGATGGACAGGGCATGCCGTGGTGGGACGCGTCCATCACGGGATCGATCAAGGGCGTCGGCGAGAACCGTCCCCACCTATTGCAGCTCACCAATAGCACAGAGCTGATCATCGAGAACCTCACACTGCTCAACTCTCCGCGCTTCCACATCCACTTCTCGCAGTGCGCGCGTGTGGTCGTGCGGCACGTGACGATTCGCGTGGACCGCTTCGCGCAGCGCTCGCTCAAGGCCAAGGCGCACACCAAGCGCCTCGCGGCAGTCGGCCCGCACGTGGCGCCTCTCGCCGAGACAATCGCCCACAGGTGCTTGCACCTGATTGCACCTGAATGCGCCTGAGCTCGCCTGAGTGCGCCTGGGTGCGCCTGATTGCACCTCTCGCCGAGACGATCGCACGCAGGCTGTACGGCATCGAACCGCGAGCTGACGGGACGCTCGCGCCTCGTGAAGACTGGCGGGATTGGCTTCTCGACGAGATCGTGAAGCTGCTGCCGGCGTGGGCGCTGCAGCCCGAGGACCTCAATACCGACGGCATTGATCCGAACGGGGAAGACTACCACGTGCACGACTGCACGGTCGATAATGACGACGACTCCATCGCAGTCAAGCCGTCTTCAGGCAAAGATCGCTTCGAGTGCTCGCAGGACATGCTCTTCGAACGACTTACGCTGACGGGCTTTGGCGCGTCGGTCGGCTCAGTTCCGCCCTCCGCAGACGTCAACTGCGTGCGCAACCTCACGTTCCGTAACCTCTCCATGCCCGGCACTGGCAAGGGGATCTACATTAAGAGCAATCCGAGCTGTGGAGCCGGCGTCGACCGGTTTGGAAGGACGGTGCAGAAGACGTCCGTGCTCGAGGACATCACCTTTGAGGACGTGAACATCAGCAGGCCCTTTTGGTGGGCGGTCTGGATTGGGCCTCAGCAGCAACATGAGCCCGGATCGGCACTTGGCGACAAATGCGCCCTCGCCTACCCGTTGCGCGACACGTGCCCCACGCAGGGATGCTCGACGTTCTCGAACATCACGCTGCGCCGGGTGACCATTGAAGAGCCTTTGCTCTCACCCGGCGTCATCCTGGGCAACGTGAGCAACCCCATGCGCGGCCTCACCCTTGAGGACGTAAACGTCAAATTTGGCCCCAATCCGAAGAGCGGGGCGTGGCCATGGGGGCGCACGTACCTCTGCCAGGCGGCGGCGCTCACGAGCCTGGGCGGCACCTCGCCGGCGCCCGTGTGCTCGGGCTCGTGACGCTGCGCGTGGCTAGATGGGAGTGGATCAGTGGAAGACCCCCTAGGAGATTGATCCATCGTAGAAGGTCTGGTTCTTAAGGTAATGTGCATGTACGGAATGAAACGCAAACAAAAATCAAAAAACGCAACGCCGGCGCACGGACTTCTATAAGGGCAGACAAGTTCAAGTACGAACGTAAGAGCGACTGTACGAACGTGATACGTGTGTGGAACACGCCTGACGGCAGTGCATACGTGGCGATGGGGGGGGCAGGCATACAAAGCGTGGCGGTGGCACGATGGTTCTAAGTAAGGTATTGTTGAACCCCAGAACGAGCGTGGTTCGGCGTGGAAGGCACTCCGAATCTCCGATACGTACTGCTGCTGCCTTCGCTCGGACTACCGCCGCCACCTCCGCCGCCAAAGTCCGCCGGCATCTCGGCTGCCCCGGCCACGCCCGCGACGGCGCTCGCCGAGGTGCGGGGAGACGGTGCGTCTGCGTGTATTTTGCGCTTCTCTTCTTGTCGCAGTGCCGAGCCTCTACGGACTACGCGTCTATGCCTGATGAGTATATCGTCATCCATCCACACCATCCGTCCGAAATCCATCCTCAAAGAAACTCGTGATGTGAAAAATCTCATCCCGAATGATTGTCAAAAAATCAAAGTTTCACAAAATTAATGAAGGTCCATATCTACTTTCCAAAAACGGAAGACGTGTTACAGGACGTTTGTTTGCGATTTTTGTCCCCCTGTGTCGTGCACACGGTTGCAGACTGGAAGAATACTTCGGCTCCGCTTGGCTCCACATCCCCTCGACGTAATGGGCGCCGGCGGCTCCGCTGCTCGACAGCGACGGGATTCTGTCGTAGAGTTCCGAGATAGTGCCATCAAGCGCCCGTCGTTCAATCGATCGAAAGCCCAGGACGCAGATGCTCAACGCCATATTCGAGCTGGAGTAAAGCACGTTTTCAATACTGCCGAAGCAGATGACAAGTTGAACGCCGCCTTCTACCGAGTCGACAAGGACAAAAGCGGCTCCATCGATGTGCACGAGCTGCACTCGGCACTCGGGACTCTCGGTATTCAGCCCGATTCCTTCCAACATACCCTGCAAGTGATGCGCAAATTCAACAAGGATAAATCCGGTGGCCTGGAACTCAAAGAGTTCCGCTTGCTCGCGAGCTGGATGAAGGAGGAGAGGATTGCAGCCGAGGGTATCTTCAGAAGGTTTGACGAGAACGGTGACGAACGGATCGACGTCATGGAGCTCTGCGCCTGTCTGGCGCATCTTGAGCTGGCGGACAATCTTGATCAGGCAAAGGCGGTTATGGAAACCTTTAGCGTGGAGAAGAAGGCAACCGGCACGCTGTCCTTCGACGAGTTTAACAAGGCTGTCGACCGATGCCGAGCCTTAAAGAGCCACCGCGAAACCTTTCGGTCGTACGACGCGAATCGCGACGGCACCATCGATGTAGCTGAGCTACTCACCATGCTCCTCGACCTTGGATTGGCCAACTCGGAAGCCCAGGCACGCGACGTGTTGCAGATCTTCGACATCGACGGCAATCGATCCCTCGACGTCGCCGAGTTCATCAAATTGGCCGATTCACTTGCGATCTTCCACGAATTTGACAGGAACCAGGATGGCAAGCTCGACGTTCACGACTTGCACTACCTGCTGCAAAAACTCAAAATTGCGTCCGACTTTGAAACGACGAAGACCATACTGAAGCGGTGGGACAAGAATGGCAACGGCTGCCTGCAGTTCAATGAGTATCTAATGTTGAACAAGGAGATCCAAAAGCTGACAAAGTATCTGCACATGCCCTTCTGCAACGGTACATGCGGCTGCCAGTGTAATCCTGCCAATGAGCGGCCTCAGGCTCAGGCTGCGGCACCTGCTCCGAGCGCTCCTGGTACGCCTCGGCAGTTGAACTCAAAAGCGCCCGCGCCATCAACGTCGGCACCTCAATCAAAAGCGTCCGCGCCAGGAGCGTCGGCACCTAATCGACCCTCTGGCCCGCCAGCCAAGCTGCCTGCACTGACTGCAACAGCGCCACCACCTTTGGCCACCACCATCAATGCTGATGAGGTCTTTCGCAAATTCGACCGGGACGGCGACTCGTCCATCGACGTCTACGAGCTGCACGGTGCGCTCGAAGGTCTGGGCTTGCCACCCTACAACTTCTTTCACGCCATCGAGACCATGCGAAGATACGACGACGATGGCGACGGGAAGCTCCAGCTCGACGGATTCCGCCAGCTTGCCGCTGAAGTACTGCGTAAGCTGCAGGAGACGGACTCAAGCTTTGTGCAATGCGATGCCGACCGTGACGGCCGTATCAGCACGCGGGAGCTCGTCGGCTCGCTGGTAGCGTTAAACCTGCAGCAAAGTGCCTTCTTTGCGCCTGAGGTTCTCAGGCAGTTTAGCTGTGATGGCACGCTTCAGCTGCCAGAATACCGCAAGGTGGTCCACCGGTGCCGTGCATTAGACAAGCACGTCACGACCTTCCGCTTCTACGACAAGGACGGAAGCGGCGGCATCGATGCGGGCGAACTTCACGCGGCCCTGAACGAGCTCGGGCTTCTGACATCACTGGACCAGGCACGTGAGGTGCTGCTGCGCTTTGACTCGGATGAGAATGGGGTGCTCGACATGCGCGAGTTTTCAAGTCTGGTGGATACCATCTCTACTTTCCGTCAATTCGACAGGAATGGGGATGGCACCATGGACGTCCAGGAGCTGCACTACGCGCTGATCACGCTTCGAGTGCCGATGGAAACCTTTCAGCAGACGAAGGAGATGCACCGCTACTATGACAAGGAAGGAAAGGGCGCGCTGTCTGTCAGCCAGTACCTCGAGCTCATATACGACTTGCAAAGAAATAGCAGACCTCCAGCGAATCAGGATGCGTGATGCCGAGAGTAGCTGGGGCTGGGGTGACGTGTGGGTGACCTTGAGCTTGTCGGTGATTCGGTACCAACACGGCAATGAGGGGGGCCATTCAGCTTGCGCATCCACTCATTACGCAGTACCTGACAGTAATGAAGGGACCCCCTGGTGTGTGGTGGGGGAATTTCAAGGTGGTGGCTGGTGCCGTCGTCTTCGTATCACGTATGCTGTGGGTGTGAGTTAGGTGACATGTTGAGATGTCTGCTGACCGGACCGTTCTTGCTTTGTCGATATCTGCTCTTTGCCTGTTGCGTCGCGTGTGTGGCGGTGTGGGTGAGACTGTCTTTCTTGCTTGCAGGAGGCTGTGGGTGACGGTCAGCGCACTCGCCGTACACTCGCCGCCGATCGGATCCTAAGCGCAAGGGGGCGCGGGCGGCGGCAGTGCGCCCGGTGGGCCGCAGCGAGCGGAGAGCGGCCAGTGCGCGGGGCCGGGGCGGGTGCGACCGCCGCCGCGCGCGCGGAGACGCGGAATAGGTGGGATCCCTATTCTAAGTGTGTCAAACACTGTCCATGAATGACTTTAAACGAAATGGTAAGAAACTACGATGTGCATGCGGTGACATGCAATGCCCAAGAGCCTGCACGGCGAGAGACTCGAGTGTCGAGACAGTCACAGCCTCGCCTGAGAGAAGACCCAGGTGGCCGTGTGGCGCTGTGGCCGACGGAGCCGGTTGGTCTTCGCTTCCGACTTCCCTTCACTGTCCCCCGTCAGTCTCCGACACGACTCATGGCAACTCAAGGGTCAGGTGTGAGTGTGAAGAAGAGGGGGCCGCCAAAGATGTTCGCTCGCACCGAGTGCTTGGTGCCAGAGAGGTGCATCTATTCAGCGCATCTATGGACAGAATCTATGCGCTGAAGCTTAGGTGCGAAGCGGGGGGTCTGCGGAGACATGCCGTTGACCAAAGGCTGCCGCTCGCCTGTGCGCCAAGGGACAGAAGGGACAGAGGTGGTCGAGGCGGGCACCGCTCAGTTGATGGAGGAGCGCCGAGGCGAGGTGGCTGTGATCTCGCCGCGATCTCGCGCGCCCAGGCAAGGCGAGCATGGGCGGCGTGGCGACTGTGGCCAGCGCGAGCGCACCTGCGTGGGGTGACCGATCACCGGCAATCTGGCCCGGGATCGGTCGGGAGAGGTCGTGTTCCATGCTAATGCTGGTCACGCAGCAACTGCACGCCCAGCGGGTCCAGCGCGAGAAGAAGAAGGTGCAGTCGATCAGCGTGCTCGCGCAATGATCCATGTTCGAGTTGGCGAGCTGCACGTCGTACCCGATCCTGTCGGAACGCCCCTTGATCGCCAGCTCCAAGTGGATCCTCGTCTGCAGCGCGGGTGGAATGGGGAGTTCCCCGGTCCCAGTCCAGAGCAGGAGCTGCGAGTGGGGTCGCGAGTCCAGCAGGCGGTCAGAGCACCGCGAGGTCATCTTGCACTCAGATGCACATTCCACTCAGATGCACTCAGATGCACTCAGATGCACTCAGAGGCACTCAGAGGCACTCAGAGGCACTCAGAGGCACTCAGAGGCACTCAGAGGCACTCAGAGGCACTCAGAGGCACTCAGAGGCACTCAGAGGCACATTCCACATGCACTCAAGATGGACTCAGATGAGCTCACTACAGCGCTCACCTGCGAGTCGGGTAAAGCGTCGAGAAGACGATCGAGCACGGCGATCTGACGCTCGGCGAAGCGCACCGACGCCGCAAAAACAACCGAGTTGCCCGGGAGGCTATATTCCTTGCACACCTGTGTACGAGAGCCATCGGTCGGGGGTGAGTGCCAGGTCGGACCCTCAGATGGCACTCGGATGGTACTCAGATGACACTCAGATAGCCATCAGATGCCTGGGGTGAGTGCCATCTCGGTCAAGGATCACCGATGGGGAGAGGATTGGCAATCTTTCTTTGGGAAGGCTCTTCCGCACCTTGAGCATCTCGGCGATGTCGGCCTCGGTGTACACTTGCTCAGGCCCGATCGGGCCGACGCTCCAACCGAGCGAGAGCACGGCGTGCGGGCACAGCCGGCGGCAGAGCGGGATGAAGGCATGCGAGGGCACCGCGGGCGCAAAACGCCTGTTCGGCCCCGGTAGGATGTCGGCGTTTAGCCAGACCGCCTGCCCGTTGGCGTGCAGCTGCGCCCATCGCTCGGAAAGCAGCTCTAGGCATGGCTCGACGGCGGCGAGCTGCTTGAAGTCGAGCTTCAGGTGTCGCGTGCCATCCGACACGCAGCGCTCGAGGAACTCGAGAAAACTCAGGTCGGTGTCAGGCACCGCTGCACTGAAGGGTGACGGGTGTGCCATGATGGGCAGGCTACCCGGTCGATCTCCCAGCTTACGCAGGAGCTGGGCCTGCTCCTCCGTGGCGACCATGATGTCGGCTTCGATCGCGGTGATGTCAGGATTTGCAAGCGCGCGCTCCAGTTTGGAAATCGAGCAACAAGAGTGCTCCCAATGCTGCTGCGCACGCGGTCGCGGCGTGTATGGAGGTCCGCAATCGTGTGCCAACGCCAACCCGAGAGAGGCGTGAGACAAACCTCTCTCGCTTGCCGGCGAGCCCGCATCCGATGATTTGCACATGGCAAAGTCCGCTGTCAGGAGAGCCACCTTCGCCGCCGGCCTCTTCGTGACGGGAGCGGCGGCGCAACTCGTGGCGCCGCTGTGAACGCCTGCGCGTTCGGTTCGTCAAGCGCCTCGGACCCGATGCCGGTTTTCTTCGGTGCTATCGGATAGTGCGCAACCCGGACTTTGGAAACGTACAGGTGCGTAACCCGGACTTACATTGTACCGGTAGCCGGGGTGCCTAACCCGGACTTCGAGGTGTGAAGTCCGGGTTAGGCAACTTTACCGTTTATCTAAATCCGGGTTCACCTTTAGACCTTTTCCTGATGCCCACTGTGAGAAGGTCGGTTTCGTTGCGGTCCCCCCGCGCTCCCGTCTCAGCGGACGGCTCCGCAGCCATTGCATTGGTTGTTTTCGCAAAGCCACTCCACTGATAAGCATAAGGGTGAAGCCTTTGTTATCCTGAAGAGCATCTCGAGACTACGTGAACTCATGAAGCCCGAATAATTGTCAAACTCATCAGATAATGTTCATAATTGGAAAGTATGAGACGCTTCGACATCCAAATACGGAAAACGTCATAGGTACCGGTACCAATACAGCACCGAGCCGCGCCGGTCGCAGACGAAAGCATCGAGCGGATATCTCTCGCGTTTCTGTCTTGTCTCTTGATTTTCAACGTGCACGCGGTTGCAGACTGAGGAATACTTCGGCTCCGCTTGGCTCCACATCCCCTCGACGTAATGGGCGCCGGCGGCTCCGCTGCTCGACAACGACGGGGTTCTGTCGTAGAGTTCCGAGATCGTGCCACCAAGCGCCCATTCAATCGATCGAAAGCCCAGGACGCAGATGCTCAACGCCATATTCAAGCTGGAGTAAAGCACGTTTTCAATACTGCCGAAGCAGATGACAATACTGCCGCCTTCTACCGAATCGACAAGGACAAAAGCGGCTCCATCGACGTGCACGAGCTGCACTCGGCACTCGGGACTCTCGGTATTCAGCCCGACTCCTTCCAACATACCCTGCAAGTGATGCGCAAATTCGACAAGGATAAATCCGGTGGCCTGGACCTCAACGAGTTCCGCTTGCTCGCGAGCTGGATGAAGGAGGAGAGGATTGCAGCCGAGGGTATCTTCAGAAGGTTTGATAAGAAAGAGGTGACGAACGGATTGACGTCATGGAGCTCTGCGCCTGTCTGGTGCATCTTGAGCTGGCGGACAATCTTGATCAGGCAAAGGCGGTTATGGAAACCTTTAGCGTGGAGAAGAAGGCAACCGGCACGCTGTCCTTCGACGAGTTTAACAAGGCTGTCGACCGATGCCGTGCCTTAAAGAGCCACCGCGAAACCTTTCAGTCGTACGACGCGAATCGCGATGGCACCATCGACGTAGCTGAGCTACTCACCATGCTCCTCGACCTTGGTTTGGCCAACACGGAGGCCCAGGCACGCGACGTGTTGCAGATCTTCGACATCGACGGCGATCGATCCCTCGACATTGCCGAGTTCATCAAATTGGCCGATTCACTTGCGATCTTCCACGAATTTGACAGGAACCAGGATGGCAAGCTCGGCGTTCACGATTTGCACTACCTGCTGCAAAAACTCAAGATTGCGTCCGACTTTGAAATGACGAAGACCATACTGAAGCGGTGGGGCAAGAATGGCAACGGCTGCCTGCAGTTCAACGAGTATCTCATGTTGAACAAGGAGATCCAGGAGCTAACAAAGTATCTGCACATGCCCTTCTGCAACGGTACATGCGGCTGCCAGTGTAATCCTGCCAATGAGCGGCCTCAGGCTCAGGCTGCGGCACCAGCTCCGAGCGCTCCTGGTACACCTCGGCAGTTGAACTCAAAAGCGCCCGCGCCATCACCGCTGGCACCTCAATCAAAAGCGTCCGCGCCAGGTGCAGCGTCGGCACCTAATCGACCCTCTGGCCCGCCAGCCAAGCTGCCTGCACTGACTGCAACAGCGCCACCACCTTTGGCCACCACCATCAATGCTGATGAGGTCTTTCGCAAATTCGACCGGGACGGCGACTCGTCCATCGACGTCTACGAGCTGCACGGTGCGCTCGAAGGTCTGGGCTTGCCACCCTACAACTTCTTTCACGCCATCGAGACCATGCGAAGATACGAC
>JWZX01001437.1:0-16797 GCA_001275005.1 Chrysochromulina tobinii
TACATGCCCATCACTTGGGGAGGTACGCTGAACCCTCGGGTGCGTGCGTGTATAGGTATGGTCCGGTCACCAAAAGCAAACTTTTCTACCCTGACAAGTTTGCTCGAGGCGGACGCAACGTCCTGCGATCTCCTGGAATTATAAACGACACCAAACGGCAAGAGGGGGGGAGGGGAGTGTTTTGAGATTGAACAGGAGTTTCTGAAAGCTGAGGCAGTGCGCTGAGCTCAGCCACAGCAACCAACAGAGCCGCTGCGTCAACCAGCCGCACTATCACGGGGCATGTGTGTGCTCAGTGCGCCAAATCGTCCTATACGGGAGTACTTGTTAGTTTAGTCAGATTTAGCCAGTAACCACTGTGGGGAATTCCCAGTGGGAAATTAGTGGGTACGTAGACACTTGTGTTTTGTGGTTGGGTGGAGCCATGGTGTCTCTCATTCTCTTTCTCGCCTCGTTTGGCCCTGCGTCCACGAGATATGGCTTCCCTTCCGGGAATTCTTCGGCGGCGCCTGTTGACGTTTTCGCCACTATCACCCCCGTCTCCAGTGAAGATGTGGTTTTCCCCCCGCCCCACTGTGCGGATCTGTGGAATTTGTCGACCCCTAATGCGGAGGAGACCCAGTCTTCTTTTTCGCTCGGCTTTGTTGACCCCCAATGCGGCATGTTTGCCTCGCGAGGGTTTCCGCCGCACCATGCGATGCCGGACTGTCGCTGCCGTCTCGACGGCGTGTCGGGCTGGCTTCCTCGTCAGCGCCACTTCGCCGCTGGGCCACATTCGCCCGCTGAAGCCGCCGTGGTACTTACGTCTTCGAGCTGCGGCCACGGCCTTGCCGCCACGCTCCACTGGTTCGAGCGTGCAGGCCAGCCCGTCCAAGATCCCAGCTTGGCGGCATGCCGGCGCGTCTTCCTCGAGATCACCGTGTACCTGGCTATGCACCCACACCGCGTATATGATGTGGGCGTCATGTTTATGCTTCTGGCCTGGTTTATGATCCAGCCCCGTGCATGGGCCCGGTTGGTGCTCCTCATTTCGCTTGGTACCCTGAGTGCTGCCACCCACCTCTTCAACCTCGTGCTCCAGTCTTGTTTGCACGATGGGCGTGAGCGTGGGAGCGCCCGTACTGGTCGAGGACGATGGGTTGATCACAACCACGCCCTGGGCATGCAGGGTGCTTCGGGCGCATGGGCCATCTGGCGCATGGCCGTCGTCACCACCTTCCTCCCGTTGGCCTTACTCCTCCTAGCCCCACTTGTGGCTGCTAACTATGTCATCGCCACTCTAATCAGGCTGGCCCGCTTGTCGCTTGCCTGGTTACCCGCCTTGTCACTAGCCGGTGTACTCGTCCTCCTCATGGTTGCCTACTATGTTGCCACCACGCTCGCCGCGTTGATTGTTGACATGGTACTGTTCACATTCTTGGTCACTCAGATCGTTGGCTTCATCGCCCTGGCCAGTGTTGACTCGGTCACGACGCCCCTGATCTGGTTTCTGATCGAATGCGTCACTCTCGCTGGTACCATCACGATCGCCACCACCCGTCGCTTGGCCACCACCCTGGCGTGCCTGGCCAGCGCTTTCGACCACTGGAATGCCCTTCGTGACCCAGCCATCGCCGAGCTCGCGGGCGCCCTGCATCGCGGGTGGGTCGGTAAGAAGCGCCGCCCCACCCGTGATAATCGCCACGACATTCGGCGGGCGCTGCGTGATCTCACGGCTCCCGCTCGGCTCGACAAACTGGTGCAAACCCATCGCTACGTGATGATGGTATTCGGCGATGGTGATCCTTCGGTGCCTCACCGTCGCCAGGTCGCTTCCGTGTACGCGCGCGTCGCCCTCATCGTGCTGACGATCATTACCGCCCGCGCCTGTCGTTTTGGCTCGCGGGCGATCAAGCGCACCGAGGGCTTCACGCTCAACGTCGGGCTAGCCATCACGGTTAGGCTCCTTCGCACTCGCGACTGCCTGGTTGCCCACGCCTGCTTTATGTCTGGACGCTCGGGCATAGCCCGGCGCGCCCTCGACTCCCTGCTCGTCGCTACCTACCTGCGTTTTCGCTCCCCAATGGCGGTGATGATGCCACGTATGAGACCCTTATGGATCTTGGCCATGCTCCCCCTCGTGAGCTCCGCCGGTGACGAGAATAAGCGCGTGCCGAGCTTCAGTGGTGAGCGCATCGATTTCACGGCGTGGTTCATGCTCTTCTCGGCCTACGTCGCCTATAAGCTCGTCTCCGCCGCGCCCCTCATCGCTGGCACCAGGCCGAGGCCTCCTGCTGCGCCATCGCCCACGATGGGACGGGTGGCGCCGGAGCCTCCCGCTCCTCCTGCGCCCATCCTCGCGACCGATGGTAGCACCACTAACCAGACTGAGATTGACGCCGCCAACGCCGCCCGTCTAGCCTGGATGAACACCGCCCAGGTCGTCCTTAACGCCGCGGAGATCAAGGAAGCGAACGACGCACGTGAGAAGTGGGCGAACGACAACACCCAGCTCTACGGTCTCCTCGTCCAGGCCATGCCGGCGTGGTTGGTCACGTCCCTCTACAACTCGCACCTCAATGACGGCGTCGCTGCGATCGAGTACTTGCGTAAGGCGTTCGATGCCAACTCGGGTGACGGCGGAGACCATGCCGCCCACTTAGCGAGATTGCAGTCCCGCACGATCGACGCACGCAGCGATATCTCGGAGGCTGATCTCCGCCGTCAATTCGACATGATGATGTCGGAGTCGGCCGCTATCCAGCGCACAGGCAACTCCCCACCGTCCGAGGCCACGATGATTGCGTTCTATGATAACGCACTGCCCATTGCCTATACCACCATGCGCCAGCACGCACGACGGGCTAGACATACGACGTTGCTCGCGCACCATATGGACATCATGAGCCAGGTGCGCGCTGAGGCCAACTCTCGTGCGCCTGCTCCTAACGCCTTCGCTGCCTCCATCGCGCCGGCCGGCGCGACGCCACTTAAGCCGGCTACCAACGCTGACGCTGACAAAACTTGCCTTCGCTGCGGCCGCCTTGGCCACACTCGTCGAACCTGCAGACAGGCAAAGGCGCCCTGTACGCACTGCGGTGCCGATCATCTCCCGGACTTCTGCCCTAAGGGCACGGGTGGGCGCCGCCGTGAGCTCTCTGATGTGCTACGTGGCGTTCTCGATCGTGACGTGCAGCGCGGCTCAGGCCCCGCCGCGAAGCATGGGCGGAAGCCCCCGACTTATGCGGCTGCGGCCGCCCAGGCCTCAGCCCCGGCCCCGGCCTCGGCTTCCCCGCCTACACCGTCACCGCCAGCTGCCGCGCCGTCGATTGCGCCGACCGCGCCAGCCGTGCCATGGCAACAGCCCACGCCAACTGCCCACGCTGCCGCTGCTCAGGCCGCCTCTATCCAGGCTGATGCGCAGTCCGCCGCCAACGCATACGCCGCCGCCCTTCGCGCGTTCGGCTACGGTCTGATGGCTCATCTCGACTTTCACGCCTACTTTGGCCTCTCCGCTGCCTGGCCGCGCCGTTCCCTGCCGGCCGCCCCACCATTCTGCAGCTCGGAGGACGCCGCCGTCGACTCTATGGCATCCTTGATGATCGTAAACTCCGTCGACAAACTGTACCGTGTGACTGATGCATCCCCGAAGCTCGAGATTGAGACTGCTGATGGCCTCGTCCCCGTCAAGGCCATCGGCGTTGCCCTCGCGTACTTGCGCGTTGGCCGTGCCTGGGAGTGCTACGAGATACCCGATGTCATGGTGCTCGAGAACTGCACCTTCACGCTCTATTCAACTCGGGTCATGTACGCGCTCTTCGGCTTCAAGCACGCGTTCGAGTCCGGCGTCATATCTGTCCCTGGTGCTCACGACATTGCTATCTATGACACCGGCGCGGCCTACGTGACTCCGATCGCATTTGTCCCGCACGGCTCACCTCGGCCGGAGGTGGTACATCGCGCCACCGACCGCGCTCTCGATGCGTTCCGCGCCGCTTGTGCCGGGCGCCCCGCCGCACGCCTCGCCGAACGCAGTGCCGGCACTTCCCAGGCTGTCCTGCATCAGCGCCTCGGCTTCCCATACCACGAGCAGTGGAAGCGCGTGCCTGCTTCCACCATCGACCATGGTTTGCCTCCCAACGCTCAGGCCACGCCTGATCTGCCCACGCGCGATGCTGTCTCGCGAGGTCGTGCACGCGCCCTACCATTCCTGCGCAAGCCATTGGAAGACGTGCGGCAGCCTCCACCCGCGGCGGTGATTTATATGGACTTCGCCGGTCCCCTCCTGGCCAGCATCTTCCATCGATACACCTGCTACGTCTGCTGCGTCGACGCCGGCTCGGGCTATGGGCGTCTTTACCCTGCCCACCATATGACGGCCCTTGTTGCCGCTGGCGCTCTTGAGTCGTACTCGGCTGAGCTTGCCTCGCTCATGGGCTTTCACGGCGGTTTCAAGCCCCTCGTTGTTCGCTCCGACCAAGGCAGCGCTTTTGTCTCCTTTTATTTCCGCGAGTTTCTCTCCGCCCGCCAGATTCATCAATCGCTGGCATGCACTTACACGCCGCAACAGAACTCACATGCCGAGCGTTTCTTCGGGGTTGTGTTCGCAACCGCTCGCGTCCTGCTGGCTGCCGCCAATCTACCGCCGATTTTCCATCCTTTCGCTCTCCAGACGGCCGCGTGGATTCACAACCGCCTCCCGCGACCCTCCCGCGGTAATGATTCGCCGTACTATACCCTCACCCGTTCGCTGCCTTCACTGGCGATGCTCTATTGTTTTGGATGCCTGGCTGCCGTCGTCATCCCCGTTCCCCGCCGCGAGGGCGATCGTCACTTTGCCGATCGTGGCGAGCACGCCATCTACCTCGGTCCTTCTGAGGTCAGCCCTGGCCACGTGGTTTACTTGCTTTCTTCTCGTCGCATCACCACTGTGGCCAAAATCCATCCGTGGGAGGATCAGTTCCCTGGCATTGCCGGCGAGCGGTACTCGTGGTTCACTGATGATACCCCGCCGCCGCCGTCAGAGGGGCCCGCCGTCCCGACCGCCGATGTACCGACCGCCGCCCGTGACGGCCCCACGAGTCACGGCCCTACGGCCATCCCTGACGTTCCCGACGAGGCACCTACGCCTACCTCTGCCACCACCCCAACTCCGCATCCGCCTCCGCTTCCACCTGCTGTATCGGTACCTACGCCCCCGGCAGTTGGGTCCGGAGGGGCTGTAGCGCCAGGAGGGGCGCCTGCCACGTCAGCAGTTGGGCCCGGAGGGGTCACGCCAGGAGGGGCGCCTGCCACGTCAGGAGGGGCCACGTCAGGAGGGGCTGCCCCACAGCGATCAGCCCGACCCAGAGGTGAGCTCAAGAAACTCGAGACCAAGACGACCGTGAGCCCACCGGATGCCGCCGGAGCTACTCCTCGCCGCGCAGGTTCTCGAGTTGGATCGTCTGTGCGTTATGGCCAGATCGCCATGCATTCTGCGATGAGCCTCTTCGCTCTTACCGCCGTGGCCGCCGCCAACCTGCGCGCCCCGATTTCACTTGGTTTCGCCTTCACTTCCACCATCTCGGCAGTGGACGAGGCCTTCGGCGGCGAACCCCTCGATAGCCAGCCCGACTCTTGGCTTGTCGATGCAGCCGCTCTCGCTGCTACGGCGGCTACCCTGACCATCACTGCCGATCTGGGCGAGCTGGACGTCCCTAAGTCTTTTCGTCAGGCTATGCGCAGCCCGCAGCGTGACTATTGGCGTGAGGCCATCGCCAAGGAGCTGGCTGGACTGCTCGCCCTTGAGACGTGGGAGATGGTACCTGCTAGCTCGATGCCTCCTGGTGCCAACCTGATGCATTGTCACTACGTGTTCGCAGTCAAGCGTAAGGCGGATGGATCCATCGAGAAGTTCAAGGCGAGGCTCGTCGCCGACGGTAACACCCAGAAGTACGGCGTTGACTTTGACCGGGTGTTCGCAACTGTGGTCAAGACATCCACAATTCGCCTCGTTCTTCTGCTTGCCGCGGCTCGGGATTATAATCTCTCCTCCATTGATATTCGGCAGGCCTACTTACAGAGTCTCCTTGACCCCAACGTGCCACTTTACATGCGCCCGCCCCCGGACGTGTTCCCTTTCGACCAGCATGGGAACCCGTTGGTGTGTAAGTTGCGGCGATCACTTTACGGCCTCAAGCAGGCTGGCCGGGAATGGGCCGCTCTCTTCTCCTCCTTCCTCATTTCGTGGGGCATGACGCGATCGACCATCGATCCCTGCCTCTACGTTTTCCGGGCCGCAGAGTCCATCCTCTGGGTCTGTGTCTACGTTGATGACGCCCTCATCGCTGACAACGACCCCGAGCTTCGCGCCCGCTTTGTCACCGACCTATCCGCACGCTTCCCTACTGAGGACAAGGGAGAGCTCAAATGGATTCTGAGTGTAGCGATTGCGCGGGATCGCAAGGCTCGCACCCTCTCGATGTCGCAGGAGCTATACGTCGCCGACTTGATCACCAAGTTCGGCTCCTTCCTCGACGCGTCTGTCACTCGCACTTTTGACACGCCCATGGAGGAGGGATCGGTGCTCTCGGCCTCGGATCAACCTCAGATCGGATCCGAGGCTCACGCGGCTATGGCGGCTTCCCGCGACGTTTATATGTCGCTCGTTGGTGGGTACTTGTGGCTCGCGAACATGACTCACTTCCATCTGGCTTACCCGGCCGGCCAGTTGGCACGTTTCCTCACCAACCCGGGGTTGCCGCACTACCGCGCCGCTCTGCGTTTGCTCGCCTACCTCCAATCTGTGGGGTCCCGGCCGCTTGTGTTCGCCCCCAACAGTGTGCGAGGCTTGGACACCTACGTCGACTCGAGTTGGGCGACTCGCTTCTCGGTGAGCGGCTGCCTGATCTTCTATCACGGGTGCTTGTTCCACTGGTTCTCGAAGATGCAAAAGTCTGTCTCCTTAAGTTCCGCTGAGGCCGAGTATTTTGGTGCGATGATGGCGGCCAGGGATTTGATTTTCGTGCGTGATCTGCTCATCGAGCTCGCCATCCCGCTTGAGGGCCCCAGTGTGATGTGGTCCGATTCCAAGTCTGCTGTCGACATGTCTCGTGATCCGGTGGCGTTCAAAATGACCAAGCATATCTTGCGTGCGGCGGAGTTCCTTCGCGATCTCGTAGCTCGTCTGGTCATTGAAGTACGACACTTACCGGGGCGTGTGATGATTGCCGACCTTCTGACTAAGGCTGTGGCCCGGGTCGTATACCACGAGCTTCTTCGTCTCTTTGACGTCTACGCCGCCACAGGTGTGGTGTGCCCCGATTAATATGTACGGTCGCATGGCTTTCGCCGCAACCGTGAGGGGCTATCACGGGGCATGTGTGTGCTCAGTGCGCCAAATCGTCCTATACGGGAGTACTTGTTAGTTTAGTCAGATTTAGCCAGTAACCACTGTGGGGAATTCCCAGTGGGAAATTAGTGGGTACGTAGACACTTGTGTTTTGTGGTTGGGTGGAGCCATGGTGTCTCTCATTCTCTTTCTCGCCTCGTTTGGCCCTGCGTCCACGAGATACGCACGAGCGTGCTCCCACATGGCGATGGCGGCGCTCACGTGCACGTTGAGCGAGCGCAGCAGCCCGCGCTGTGGGATCTCGACACACTGATCGACTTCAGCCAGCAGCGATGCGGGCACGCCCGTTCCCTCCGCGCCCAGCAGCAGCACCGTCTTCTCGAGCGCACGCGGTGATCTCCCACGCGACCGGCGAGTGGCTGCGGCCTGTGTGAGCAGCTCATTCGTAAAGGTGAGGCGGCGGGCGGCCCCGGCGGGGAGGCTCCTGACGAGATTGAGCGCGTCATCCTTTTTCATGCCGGCCATACTCTGGCCATTGACTGCAAGCAACGTCATGCCTATGATGATGCCCTTTTGCTGTGCCAGCGTGCCATCCACCACGTCGTTCACCACGATGGCACCGCTTGCGTGATCGCCTAGCCCGAGCCCAATGTGCTTCCCAGGCTCGAAGTCGTACTCATACTGAGAGGCGAGCTCGTACGGATGAGTGGTATTCACACGGATGGTATTCACACCTCGCTCGTACGGATGAGTGGTCGACGCCTGCTCAGCGCCGTCGTGAGCACCCAGCATCGAGTAGTACTCTTGCAGAGGAACGGATCCCGCCGCCTGCTCCAGCGCCACGATGCGCCATCCTGCCGCTCGGCGGGCCCGCAAGTACCTGGACAGCTCCGCCGGCTTGACCTCTTCCATCGGCAGCCAGCGCTCGGCGCCCAAGCTCAACCCTTTGAAAGCCTCGTGGCTGGCAAGTCGCTTGTCGGGGAGCACGAGCGCTGCCGCGCCGAAGATCTCGGCGCTCCGGCAGATGCCGCCGAGATTGGTTGGCTTGTCGAGGAGCGAGGCGACTACGATGAGCTCGTGCGCGCGCCGCTTGGACTGCACCGCCGTGGTGCGCAGGTCGGCGAGCTGTGCATGCATGGGGGCGAAGGAGTCGGCGTGCGAGACAGCCCCCTCGTCTTCAAGCGCGCCGCTCGCCACTGCTTCTGCTGCCGCAGTCGCATCCTCCTCAGATTCGGCGCCTGATTGCCTCCGATTGCGCCTGGTTGCCTCCTCATCCGCCTCCTCGTCCGCGGCCGCCGCTGCGCTGAGCACATCAAACACAAGAGGCTCGACATTCCACCAGCCATGACCGCCGAGCGCCGTCTTGCGCTGTGCCACTTGGTGAGTGGCGCGGCTGGTGGCGGTGGCCGCAGGGCTGGCTGCGGCGGGGGCGAGGAGGGGCTCGATGCCAGCTAGAGCTGACGAAACTGGAGCTGACGAAACGCTGCTGGCGGTTACTGGAGCTGACGAAACGCTGCTGGTGGTTGTGCCACGCAAGGCAGCGAGCTCTCCCCGTAGGTACTCCGTCAGGGCCAGCCGGCGCTCTGACGCTTCCTTCTGAAGCGCGGCGGTCTCCTCCTCCTTACTCGCGTGCACCAGCGCCGACATCTGGCGCCCCAAACGCTCTTGGGCGGACACGGGGGCAGACTCGCCATCTCCCGCGCCCGCCGCCAAGGCCGCGCCTCGCGCGTCGTACAAGGCTGCCGAGGCGGACCGCGAGTGCGCCGGCAGCCAGAGCAGCGGGTCTATGGCGGCAGTGGCGGCGACAATCTGCGGCTGCGTGGCGAAGAAGGTACCGAGGGTCGCTAGAAGCGCCGGTGGTGCCAGAGCGCCGTCGCGAGCGCCGTCGCCATCCGTGGCAGACGGAGCGACGGCGGGGGTGCCGACGTCCGCGCGCGCTGCAGCAGCCGGGGTGCGCCTCATGGACGCAGCCGCATCGAGATCGTCCGAAATCGTGGCGTCGGGGGTCAGAGCAGCCAGGCGAGAGAGCACCCCGATCGACAGCAGCCGCGCGGTATGGAATGTGCACGTTGCCCAGCCGAGAAGGTGCGGCAGCACTGTGTTCATGGCAGCCTGGCGCGAGTCCGGCGGCAGCGCGACGAGGGCCGCGCCAACGATCAGCACGGCGGAGGCAGCGGCGTCGCGGGATAGGGTAGGATCAGCCACGAAGTTGCAAAGGACCGTTGGGGCCGTCCGCGCGTCGCTCAGCACGAGCGCCACTGCAAAGCTCTCCATGTACTGCCTGACACGAGGTAACGGCTTCTCGGACAGCAAGCGCCACACGCAGCTGGCCGCCGCCTGCGCCGGTGCCCCAAGCTGTGGAAGCCACGGGGCTAGTAAGCTGAGTGCTTGCCAGGAGCGTAAGCAGCGACGTGCTCCCTGCGTCTGTGGTAGATACCACTTGGGGAAGCTTGCATCGGGTGAGGCGACGGAGTCGAGGAGCAAAGCGGTGACGGCGTTGAGGAGGGCGAGTGCGCCGTCGTTGCTCGCGCCTGCGGCCAACGACGCCTCCTCTCGCAGCGGCAGCTCCAAAAGCAGCCGTAGTGCGAGCGCCCTCACGCGATGCGCCGCGGCACGGCGCTGGGCGTCCGCACCGCCGGCCATGAGGGCGTCCAGCAACGCCTGGATACCCTCATCCTCCGCAGAGGCGCACCCATCGACCACAGGAGCGGCGGCGGCGCTGGTGGTAGAGGCGCGACTGCACGTGGCGGCAGAAGACTGCGAGTCTGCAGGCACGGCAAGGGCCAGATCGGCACGGCTCACGCTCATGACTGCCCGTGTGGACAGCCGCGGCGCAAGGTCGTCATCCAACGTGGAGAGCAGCGCGGTGCTGCCCACCGGCAAGGCCGCATCCCCATGCAGCAAGAGCTCGTGTATGCGAGAGGCCCATGGGAGGCAAGCGCGGGGCTGCTCCAGAACGGCGTCGCACAGACGGGAGGCGGCGAGCTGTGCGGCAAACGGACGGGCAGCGCCGAGGCCGTGTAGGAAGTCGAAAGCTCCGAAGCTCTCAGCTTGAAGGCCAGTGCAGTGCAGCACGGGCACGCTGAGGAGGGCGTTGGCAACGGCTGCACAGAGGCTCGGCTGCAGAGCGGTCGATCGCACCAGACGAAGACTCTCCAAGCAGGCGCGGTGGAGAGCGCGGACGTGCGAGACCGTTGACGAGACCGACGAGACCGCGCCGTCCGTAGCGGCCGCGCCATCTGATTGCCTCTGATTGCCTCTGATTTCCTCTGAGTGCGAGACCACGCCGTCCGTAGCGGCCGCACCATCAACGACAGAGTGGCGGAGGGCGATGCGGATCAATGGCCCAGCACAGCGGAGAAGCGCATGCAGCGCCTCGGCATCGCCCGACGACTGCTTCAGAGCGGCCGCGCAGGATGCCAGCCACGTCTGATGCCGTCGATCCACAAGCTCACTGTCGCGTACCACAGCCGGCGCGATGCCTTCGCGCACGCGTATAGGTGGCGGGGGCGATGATCGGCCGCTGACGGTCGCCACTGACGGTGCATCGCCTGCAGCGTCCAGCAGGGCGGCTAGCGCAGCCCATTGCGCCACCTCCGAGCGGTATCGCAGTCGCAAGTCGACCCCGTTGCCATCGCCGTCCATGCTTGCGAAGCGTCCCGCGCCCTCCGCGCAAGCCGCCAGCATTGTCTCTCGCGCCGACTGCATGGGCTTAGTAAGGAGTGGATGCACGGCGACGATGCCTGGTGCGCCGTCGTGAGCAAGTTCCAGCGCCCTCGCACCATACATCCCGGCGCGCACCACGGCGGAGAGAGCGTCAGCGGCCATCAGTCGCACGCGCGGCGCTTGGGGTCCGGCCGCGCTCGCAAGTTCGGCACTCAGGCCTTGGAGCAGCTGCTCGCCCACAAACGTGACGATCGAGCGAACCTCCGGCACGGCCGCTGTGCATGCAGCCAGGGCGCCGGAGCAGTGGACCACTCGAGCACAGAGCCAGTCAGTCTGATCAGGTGCACCGACCAGGGATGAGTCGGAACGGCCTGTGCGTGCTTCGGAAAGGGCGTTCTCGACGACGCCGCAGCAACCTTCAGCACAGCCAGAGAGCATATTGATCACCACCGAGCGCCAAGCTGGCTCGTCCGCTGCGGCAGCGCCGTCAATGAGCGCATGCAGCAGCACTAGAAGCCGCGGCGCGTGCAGCGGGTGCAGATAGGCTCGCGTGTGCACGTTCACCAGCTGCGCGCACAGTGGTCCCAGTGCAAGGGCCACACGCTGCGCGGTCGGACACAAGTCGCACGCCGCGCGGAGCGTCTCTGCCTCCTCTGCACTGTCGCTGAGATCGGAGGCGGCAGGCACGAACGGCTTCGGCTGAGCGGTGATAGGAGATGTGATGGCTGCTGTGATGGCCGCCGTGATGGCCCCGCCCTGGCTCGCCCCTTTTCGGCGATTGGTATAGCGCTCCAAGTATTCTTGGACCGCTTCAGCAACCTCCGCCTCCAGCCACGCTCCGCCATCTGCACGTCTCGGGCGCTCAAGCCACTGGCGCACTCGCTCAACGGTCCGTTGCGGCAGTCGAGATGCCGCGGGCACGCTGCGTACGAACGCCATAATAGGCAACAGCCCCAGAGATGACGCGTCACCGAGCGCGAGCAGCGCCTTCAGACCGACACGCCACAGGCGCGCCTGCGCCACCCGCCCGTGCGAGCGGCCCGCCTGCTGCATCACGTCACGCAGCGCGTAAAAGCCCCCCTGGCTCAGGACGCCGGGAGCTTCGGGCGTCGAGGCGAGGGCTGTGAGCAGGTGCTCGCACGCATGCACCTTAGGCGAGTCTTGGCAGGCGCGTAGCAGTGACTCCACCCACGTGCCCGCAGCCTCGACGCCGGCGCGTCGCGCCAAGTAGGACACGTACAGAGGCAGCGCGTCTCGGACGGCGGCCGCCAAGGGTGAGAGAGGTCCGGTCGAGTCGCCCCTCCCAGCACCACGATAGTTGCCGTCACCAGCGTCGTCGCCGCTATTCCCGCCGCCGCCGACGCCGCCGCCGCCGCCGCCGCTGAGGTCCACCCGCCACGGCGCATGCGAGTGCAGGAGCAGCGGCAGCAAGTGCTCGGCCATGAAGCGCGCGGGCGGCACCACGGCGTGCGCCTCTGCAGCTGCAGAGCCAGTGGTTTCGGAGGGCTCTGGAGGTTCGGGCGCCTCGAGGGCAGCCGCGACATGCTCCAGGAGGGTGAGAGCCGCCCAGTAGCGCACGGCGACATTAGCATGGCCAAAGGCCCTGCGTAGCAGCAGCTCGACCCACGGCCACGAGGGAGGCGGCTCCAGGGCCTCGCGCGAAGATGAGGGCGAGGTCACTGCTGCATCGCTGTCCGCTGAGGCATTTGTCCAAGTACCGGTAGAAGTACCGGCCGGAGGTGCGACATCGCCTAACCACCACGAAGGCTGTGTCGGCCACACAGGCTGGATGAGATGGACGTCGTACGCGGCCTCGAGAGAGCCATAGACGGCCAGGAAGGTCTCCCACGCCGCCACGTCCGCAGCCTGCGCGTGGGCGGTGCTGACGATCAAGGCCGCCGCCTTTGCCTCCTGGGAGGTTCGATTCGCACCGTCGCGGCGGAGGGCATGCAAGAGGAGCGCGTTCGGAGTGGGTGGCGCACTCGCCATCGGCGCCGCTTCGAGAGCGGCGCGCCACGCGCCACGCAGCTGCTCATGCAGGGCCGCGGCGGTGGTGAAACAATGGAGACGAACGGGTTCTGATTCTGACGCGCACCCCCGCGCCAGCCACCCCCACACCGCGACTGCGCTCGCCTCTACATCCAGATCGGAGCTGCACAGCAGCGAGAGTGCCGCCGCCCGCGCCGCACGGAGCGGCGACAATGAGAGCTGGGCTCCCGCAGCAGCGAGCGCAGCGCTGGCTTCCGCCGTGGGTGATAGCCGGTGCAGTCGCAGCGCAAGGCTTGCTGCCGCCACCGCCGTCATACTGCTCGCGCCGCTCTTGGCGCCTTGGCACGCGATCTCATCTGTGGTGGTGGGCTGCAGCGCACTCATCGCCGCTGTCCACAGTCCAGGGATCGCATCTGCAGTGACGAGCTTCGCAATAGCTTCGCAAGTCATGTCGAGGACCACAGCTGATACGGAAGTGGCAGTTTCCGCGCTGAGAATGGGCAGGAACACGTGTCGCACGGCGGCCTCGCGGCGTTCTAACGTTACGCCCTCCGCCAGCACCAGCGCGACGCGCAAAAGCACCAGAGTCATGATGTCATCACTGTCCTGACCCCGCTGAAGCAACGCAGGAAGACTGGAGAGCAACTGGTCCGGCGCCAGTGAGAGCGCTGCGAGGTGCAATTGAAAAAGCGCGTCGGCGTTGCCGTCTGCTAGCGACTGAACAGTGACGCATCGCGCAACACGCGATGCGAGCTCGGTAAGGGCAGCATGAAGAGCTCTTAGCGTCGGCATCCTGGTTCTGCTCTCCCACACCGCCGAGAACTGGTACCGGTAAACTTGGTTGCGTCCAATTGTCCTTGCTAGCAAGCAAGATTGTACTTGGCATGACTTGCGGCTCATCAAAGCTACACACGCAGCCTGGTGCCGCGCAGCGCCACAACCCGGTCTCTGCTAAAGCTAGACCTTGCTTTAAATATCGCTGTGGGAGGGCGGGACGCCCCGCGCCCCCGGGGGATCGGAGCATCGGAGAGCCAGACACCATCGTCTATGCCGCATTGAGTATCTCCCCAAATTCCCAAAACGAGATGCATGCAATCTGTCACGTTTCTCCCGTTGGCATTGAATCAGGATGCGCATCAAGCAGTTTCGCGATTCCCTTGTGGACTCGAAACCTGAGCTCAATACAGATCTCCCGACATCGGACATGCATCGTTCCGCATGTGGTTGAGTACCCCCTCTAAATGCCCCGAAAATGCCAAAAAGCAACATGAATCAAATATTAAAACGAACCCTGTTGGGTTCATCACTGATCTGTGCGGTGATCACATCGCCGTGTCCCGTGAACGAGGAATTCACGTTCCCACGGGCTCCCGCCCCCCGGTGCTTTTTTCAGTTTTCACCTGGTCGGACCCGCGTTCCTCACCAGAAAGCGCTGCATGTACGGTCTACAACTACACATGACACACACACAAGCATCGTAACTATAGCATCGGGACCTATGCACTTGTCAGGACGAGGAGATGGAATTCGGGATAGAATCACACACAGCAACAGCAATAGCAGCAGCCGCCGAGAACGCACGCAGCAGCTAGCCAGACAGCGGTACGGGCGGGAGGCTCGCGCGCGCGCGCTCATGGAGCCCCATGGAGCTCATGGCGCGCATGTAGCTGAAAGGGCTGCGGCCCATTTGGTTGAGGTAGCCTTGCTACCACTAGCGGAACCGGGTATGGGGCGTCGCGGATGCTGAGCGGGAAGGGCTCGCCCGGGGGCGGAACTCGCCCCGGAACGGGCTCACCCCCCTGCGGCCCATCTAGCTGTGTGCCATCCAGCTCCTGTGGCGCGCCGTCTAGGTGTGCGAGCGGCCCATCGAGCTGTACGAGCGGCTCGTCTCGCTGCGGATGGCGGTCGCTCCCGGGTGCCGGCGTGCTGCCGGCGATCGACTTTAGTGTCACATCATTATTCGCCATCCGCATAAAAGTGCCGAGCGGGTCCGTGGAGCAACTCTTGCTCGCCAGCTTCTCGCTTGCGATCCGCTTCTCCAACTCTCCCGACATCTTCTCCGCCCCCTTGCCATTCATCGGCTCGAGAGTGAGGCCGACCAGGTTGAGAGCGTCGCCGAGGCACCTGTTGGCACCCTGAATACCTTTCCAGCAATCCTCGCTTTGTAGCTGGAGGTCGGTGTTGAGGTGCGACACGGCGGCGAATTCGTGGGAAGGGCGTGGGATGCTGCAGTCGAATTCGGAGCCGGCAGGAGCGAAGCGGTGAAAGTCGGAGAACTGCCTGTCGACCTCAATTCGGCTGTAATGCAACGTCGCCACCTTGGGGTTTGCCTTGAGCGAGGCGAGCGCAGCCTTCCACGACACCATCGCATGCTCGTTCTGCGCACTCTCGCACTCGCTCAGCACATCCTCCTTCGTGCTTTGCCCTGCCGTGATGGCGTTGACATATTGCGGGAACATCTTGAGCGAGATCGTGCAGTCCGAGGGGGGGCACACGTCGGCGGGCACTTCCTTACACACGAGATTGCGAATGCGAACGAAGTATTCGGCGATATTGTAGGGGAGTCCCGTGTACAGTGAGTCATAGTCTATAGGGCCAGACGGGATGTAGGTGGGGCTGATGTCCTTTGCCCATGCCGGAGGCTCGGCGAATTTGTTGAGCACGCGCTCGATCGTCATATTGAGCTTGTAGTTGTTCGCGGTGGTGAGGACGCCAGTGTCCGCGTCGAAGATCGAACGCGTAGGCTTTCGCGTTCGATCGCGTGCTGCGCACTCGGCGACCTTGCTCGAGGACCACAACACGTACTGGTCGCCAAACGGCTCCATCAGGTCAAGTATGCACGGGTGAGTGTTGAGCGCCACTCCAAAGTCGGTCGTGCCGCTTCCGTGGTCAGAGACGATGACTAGCACCTCCGCACGGCCCGTCGCCTTGGTTGGTGCTGGTGCTCCTGTCGAAGTGTACAGACTAGCCCCCGGATTCGCTGAGGCCGGTTTTGCTACCGCCACCTTCGCGGCCGCCTCCTTCGCGGCGGCCGTCTTCTCAGCCGCCGCCTTTGCGGCTGCCTTTGCGGCTGCCGCCTTCTCAGCAGCCAGAGCACTCGCGGCCGCGGCCGCTTCCTTCGCGGCGGCTGCGCGGCCCGTCGCCTCGGTTGGTGCAGGTGCTCCTGTGGCGGTGTGAGCTGGTGCAGCTCCAAATCCGGGGTGAAGTAGACCAAGCCTCACGGGCGAAGCTTCATGCTCCTGCAGCGCAGCCAATAGAAAGAGAGACGCGAGCATCTAGCGACAGGCCTCTTTACATTGAAAGGATTGTCCAAATATGGGGTGAGCGCTCTCTTTCCACTTTTAGTAACGAGTCGATGAAGAGGCCGGTCCCACCCCTAATCTTACGTCCCCCTGCATGTGTTTCTTAGTCTGAGTTGTGAATGAACGTGAATGAACACGCGAGTCAGGCGAGCAGCACGGTGGTTGCACGGGTTCAGAGCTTCAGACCCGACCCAGGTTTGACCCGGGGATGGCGACTCTGAACTGTGTCTGTGAGCGAGGTGTGTACGAGCATGTACATGTAAAGCGATAAGCGAAAGTGTGAACGTGTGCGAGGTGTTTTTCTTCACGTGCGTGCGCGATTGGTTGCTTGGTTGCGCGATTGCGTTCGTAAATGTACGAGTTGGTGTGTTGAGTGTGCGCGATTTCATTCGCCTCTTAATGGGGTGTGATGAATGTTGTATTCAATTGGAACGAAATGAACGCGTCTCCTGAAAAACTCAAGTTAATGCACACGAGGTCTGGGGGGGGAGGGGTGCCCCCGCGACCACGCCACACCCAAAACGAAGAGAA
>JWZX01001438.1:0-12137 GCA_001275005.1 Chrysochromulina tobinii
CTGCCAGACAAGCCAGCATGCGTAAGTTTTGGACAAGGAGGGGCGATTATGAGCTCGCGGCGCACGAGAATCCCAGACTTTGATCGTCCCGTCAGCCGATCCCGACACGATCTTCGTGCCATCGGGCGAAAATACGACCGAGATGATGGCACGGCTGTGGGCGTTGGTCTTCTCCGCTACACAGTTGATGAGCATCGCGATCATCCTGCGAGAACAAGAGAGAAAAGAAGAGAGAGGCTTGGGCAGCGTGTGTATTCGGCAGCATGGAGATATGGGACCACACGAGGCTGCAAGCTGAAGGGCGCTTCAGGGGTCTCGATGCAGACATGCAACCACCAACAGCGTGCCGCGAGGATGAGGAGAATCGCGTGCGGAGTGTGGTTTCGAAGCTAATCGCGAACGGAGAGTCGCATGTGCCCTCGAGAGAGGCAGCCCAGCTCGGGGTCTCAGGATTGGGCAGTCACGTGGCGGCAAAGCGCGCGGGGGCGGAGAGGAGGGAGGCGAACTTTTGTCGGCGCGCGACTGCGGAAAGGCACGCGGAAAAAACCCACAGTCGTGAGAGAGACGAAGGGAGGCGTAGAGGCAAGGGCATGTGTGCTCCCTGAGATGCACAAGTGCCCGCGGGCTCCGTGTGGAAGAAAGCACCTACCAGGGAGCGGATTCGATGTATTCCGTGTGCGAAGCGGTTTGCGCGTGCAGCGGTCGCACCGACGCACGTTGAGCACGAAGAGCGAAGAGAGCAGCGCGGTGGCGGGACGCGTGCGTCGCTTTTCCGAAGGGTTCCTGTGAATGGGCTGTTAATAGAGGGACTTGACTAGACGAGACTTGACTTGACTCGCGTGGATATGCATGCAATCTTTTTTGCCGATTTCAAGATCGCAATAGTTAGTTTCTGGAACTTCTTTTACATGAGCTACTCTGTTTTCGATCCGGCAAACACGGCGAGCTCGTCACGGCCAGTGCGGCTCATGCGCTTCAGCCGGAGCTTGCCTGCTGTGCGCATGCCGTCCGACGTGCTATCTGTGCGGCGGCCGTGGTCACGAGGCATCCACTTGATCCCGCTACCGCAGATGATCGTGCCCGGTGGTGCTCCTCCCATCGACCGATTTGATCTGCTGCCAGAGCGTTTCCAGCCGCGGCAAGCCTGGGACCCGACGGTCGCGGGCCCCATCCTCGGCGCGAGGGCGTCCTCAGGCTCCAGCCTTTACGGCGTCGACTACCCGCTCGACCGCCAGCTTCCCATCCACCAGTCAATCATTCCGCCACGCAAGCTGCTCAATGGGGCGAAGGAGATCCCCAGCCGACCGCACCCGCGCTCGCCCGGCAATCCGCGCGTCTCCGAGGCCGGGACCATCTTCGACGTGTGTCAGCGCGGTGATCAAGGCCGGGCTGGAATGCCGCGCCCGCTGCTCCACCAGTTGGACGAGCGTCGTAACGAGCGTCGCCGGAAGAAGGCGAAGGAGAAGATCGAGGATTGGCGCCAGGCTTGCCGTGAGCAGGGCAAGAAGTGGCTCGTCGAGCACACGCTTCCCTCGCCGCATCAGTCCTCTTCCTCGCAGCAGGAGAAGCCGCTGTCGCCCGCGCCGCCGCCGCAGCAGAAGCTGGAACGGCCGCCCCCATTCGCCCTGTCATCGCCCCCACCCGAGAAGGCGCCCAGGAAGGCGCCCGACAAGGCGCCCGACGAGGGGAAGCTCGAGGGGGAGCTCGAGGGGGAGCTCGAGGGGGAGCTCGAGGGGGAGCTCGAGGGGGAGCTCGAGGGGGAGCTCGACGGGGAGCTCGAGGGGGAGCCGAATAGAACCGTTTCGCACGAGGACGAGGGGTTCGACGAAGAGCTGGCTCTCTACGTAGCGAAGTCGAGGACGAGCACCCCGCCGGAAGATGAACATCAAGCATGTCAGCAGGGGTCGTTGCAGCACGGCGATCGACACGGCGACGACGCACAGAAACCCATCGCTACAAATCAAAAGGCGCCGCCGCTGCCACCACCACGACCACCACGAGGCCTACCTTCACCGCACTTTCTCGAAGGTTACCTCGAAGGAGCACCATGCGAACTCATGCAGCTTCAAATGCAGCTGGGCACACCGACCGCGCTGGTACCGCCGGAGGATCATTGGGAACTCATGCAGCTGTGCATCCCGACTGGCGCAGAGGAACAAGCAGAGCCAGAGGACGATGAATGGGAAATCATGTTGCAGCTGTGCATCCAGGCCGCACCGGAGGATCCATGGGAAAGCATGCAGCTGTGCATCCAGGTCGCACCAGAGGATCAACGGGAAAGCATGCAGCTGTGCATCCCCGCCGCGCGTTCGAAGGTGAACTTGATCAAGTCGTATACATCTTGTAGCACGCCCAGCCCGCTCTCGAGCTGGCTGCCGTCATCGAGCTGGCTGTTTTCGTCAAGTGAGGAGGAGGCTTGCGCGCATGAGCACGGTGGCGGCTGCGGGGGCGAGGAGGAGGAGGATTGCGTAGTTCGGGAGAGAGAGGTCTTGATGGTGCGAGATGGTCAGCAGGAGGTGTCTCTGCGTGGTGAGTGCGCGCTCGGCAGCGAGCACTGGGAGATGCGGCTGTGCATTCTGACTCTGACGTGTTGACAATCGTGCATCGAGAGTCCCGTCAAAGCCGCGAAGAGTGAGTTTCTTTCATTGGCATGTTTTATGGTTCGTCAGAACGTCCCTCTGTGCGTGTGCCGCGCGTCCTTCGGCCGGAGGCGTGCTTGCAAGGCGCGATCAACTGGCCCGGAGCGAATGTGGATGCATGACTGTCCTCCCGCACCGCCCACTCCGCCCGCTCCGCCCAACGACCCGTTTGCGGCCATCCACGCAATCCAAAAGGTCATGGTAATGATCGTCGAGATGCACGTGCTCGGCTTCGTCGCCAAGCGCCTCGAGCTGCTCGGTCACAGCGCAGAGGAGGGCCTCGCGGCCTTTGTGTACACCATCGGGCTGCCGTCGCTGCTCTTCTCGCAGATCGCCACCGAGCTGAGCTTCGACGACATCAACGTCATCCTCGTCGTCTCCATCCTGGTCGCCAAGCTCATGGTCGCCGCGCTCGGCGTGACGCTCGCGCACCTCGTCACGCGTGAGGCGGACGGCACAGGCTTCGCAGCGACACTCGGCGGCATCGTCGCGCTGCTCTCGACGATGTCGGACGACATGGCGACCGGCATGCCGATCTTTGCTGCCTTCTTCTCGAGCCGGCCGATGTGGGTGACGCTTCACCTCATCGTTCTTAGTGCGCTCCAGTCGATGATCGTCAACCCTCTCGTCTTCGTGCTCCTCGGCGTCGGCCGTGCCAAGGCCGACCTATTACTCGAGGCCGAGCGCGCGCTCGTTGACGCTCGGGAGGGCAACAGCAGCAGCAGCGGCGTCGGCGGCGCCATTAGCGGCGGTTTCGCACCGCTGCGGCCGCGTCACAGGCGCACCGCGTCTCGCGGCACCCTGCCACAGGACGTCGAGGACCTGCTGCGAGGGCGCGAGCCGCATGCCATCCCACGACAGGCATCCCCTCTCATGAGCGCCGTCGCGGTACACGGTGTCTACTGTGTGCCTGAGCCGTTACGCTCGCCGCTGCTGAGCCCGTCGCTGATCACGCCGCCGCCGCCGTCGCTGATGCCCACGCCGCCGCGCATCGAGCTGTCCGCGGTCGTGCTTGGTGTACTGAAGAGCTTCCGTAAGAATATGCTTGTGCTGAGCGTCGTAGCGGGCGCCTCGTACAACCTGATCAGCGACGGCGCGCCGCTGCCGAACGCGGTCGAGCAGCTGGCGGCCAAGCTGGGCGAGTCCTTTTTGCCCATGGTGCTCTTCGTCGCCGGCATGTGCCTCTCGTCCTCCATCGGCAACCTCACCTCGCTACGCCTCGCTGTGCTGCCCACGCTGCTGGTAGTACTTAAGTCGGTCGTCCTACCAATCGTGTGCTCGTTAGTGTACGACGGGCTGGCCGGCGTCGACGTGGACTCACACCAGCTCCGCGGGCTGAGCCACGTGGGCTCGTACCAGCCAGCCGAGAGGGATTTCGTCTTCTTTTATGGGCTGCTACCTGTCTCGACCGCGTCCATTGCGATCGTGGGCTCGTACCAGGTGAGGCTGATTGAGCCATGAGACTGATTGCGTCGGATTGCAGTCTCGAGTGCATGCTCTGAGTGCCTCCGAGGTGCCGCTGATGCTGGGCAACTGACGAAACGCACGGGCAGGTGAACAACGAGCTGCTCGCATCGGTCGCCTCCGCCCTGCTGCTGGGCAAGGTGGTCTCCTTGACGCTGCTGCTCCTCGGCGCATACCTGATGACGTTCGGCGTGGGTCACCACTTCATGCTGAGCTCGGTCGGCGCGCTCGGTGATGTGATGCATGCACTCTCGATCTTGGGCGGTGGTTACATGCTCACGATGGCCTACCTGCACCCCTCGTGCCGCCCGCCCCATATGCAGACGGTCCTGGGGCTCATCAGCCTTCAGACGGCCTTCTCAGCCACCCATGTGCTCGTGCACTCGACGGCCATGTACAGCCGCGAGGCTCAGATGAATCTTCCCGCGTGGGTCTTTGCGACGCTCTTCTCGATCGTCTCCATCCTGCGCTGGAGCTGCTTCGGCTGGCTGCTCGTGATGACGTACGACCAATGCTGCCGTCCCTTTCGCGACGAGCAGCTGTACAAGCAGCAGCAGCAGCAGCAGCAGCAGCAGCAGCAGCAGCAGCAGCAGCAGCAGCAGGAAGAGGATGGAAAGAAGGAGGTGGTGGTGATGGTGGATGCCCCTCAGTCGGCAGCCCGTTTGGCCGCAGGCAGCGCTGCCGCAGCGACGGGCGCCGCCTCGGGCGCGGCGGAGGCGGCGGCATCGGCATCGCCCAAGTTACGAAGTCGGTCGCCCAAATTAGGAAGCCGATCACCAAAATCAGGAGGCCGTTCGCCCGTTCTGAAGCGCCGCGTCGATGAGGCATTCTTCGACTCGGACTCGACGGGTGCCATCGGCAACACGCCGCTCTGGCTATACCCCATCGTGAGCATCAGCCTCGCGCTCGCGATGACGCTACCTTTCCTGCCCTTCTTCAAGGACTTCCAAGGTGTGAATTGGGCCTATCGGAAAGAGCAGCGGGTGCGCTCTCGCTTCCCGGTGGACACTGCGCTGTGGGTGCCCTACGCCCAAGTCTCCTGGCAGGTGGAGACGTACATTATCGTCTATTTCAGCACCGCGCTGCTGCTTACGAGTTTGCTCGTGATCATGCTGCGTGCTGAGCGCTCAAAGCCCGAGGACGAGGACGACGAGGAGGAGGAGGAGGAGGAGGCGCAGCAGCGCGCCGCGCGGCTCGATGCTGACTTGGCGCCGGTACCCGGACAGGGGCCGATGACGGAACCCGTGACGGCCAGCTGCCTCCACCGAGAGGGGCGATCTCAAACGATCTCGTCCGATGAGCTTCGAGAGGGTCTCCGAGAGAGGAGGCCTTCTACCGGTACTTCTACCGACGTGGACTCGAGTGGCAAGCTTCCTAATCGAGCGACCGCCGGCCGCCGTGTCGAGCTCTTGACGCGCGCCGTGTCGGGCGACAGCCTGCCCCCCAGGAGGCCGAGCCAACCCTTCCCGACGTTCATCCAGCCGCGCGGCGAGGTGACACTGCACGTGCGCATCCAATTACTTGGTTTCCTACTGCTGCTGCGCTGTATGTGCCAGTGCACTACGCTGCTCCTCGGCCGCGAGATCGGGAGTGCCGTGGTCGATCCGAGCATCACCCGCTGGACCCTGCTGACGTACATGTTCATCTTCTTCGAGGACGGGCAGGGCTTCATCACGTTCCTGCTCTTTGCCCTCGAGCCGCCCTCGCCCACGCCTGCTCCGCCTCGCAAGACCACCTTTGCCACCGCGTCGACCGGACCACCCGTCCCTTGCACAGACCCTAGCCTCACCCGCAGCCCCGTCACGCTTCGGACGCCCCCAATCCATCGTGTGGGGCCGTCTGAGCTCTTCTGAAACGACGAACCAAGGGTCCGAAAGAGTGGCCCAACTTTTGAAAGTAAATGGTAGGGACATGAGGCAACTGCCGACGTGAGTAGTTGTAGGAGCGAGCTGGCGGTCGTCCGGAGTGGCTATGTTTAGTTCCATAGTTGCGATAGTTCTATACATAGTACATGCGTCTTTACTCTTTTTGCTCTCGACTCGAAAGTGGGGTGTAGGTACTTCACACGTGTTAATACATTCACAAAAAAAATTTGGCATTTGTCAAAATGAGTACAAGTGGGCTATAAAAGGTGACAAAGCTAAATCAAACTACGTGAAGCCGCGAGAGGGACAGTGGACGACGGTACGACGACTGGGGCGCAATTTGAGCGACTGCCCGTCGCTGCAGGGCACACAGTGCCGAGGCGTGCCTTCTTCCATGCAGAAAGGCGACCGCCTTCGTGCATGGTTCTGCGGCGAGGGCATACTCTCGAGTCTCGTGGCCTTCGTACCGGTCGGCTAATAGGCAGAGCGTCCGCCGGTCCTGTGCTCGTGAGGCGTGCCCAATGCTGGTTCCTGGATTCCCACCGTCACGCCGGCAGGAAGGCGTACCCTGCTTGCTCCATGGAGCCTCTCGAGATCTGGTTGACGCACGTCCAGCGAGCGTTCCGGGAGAAGGCGGTGTCCCGCCTTCGTCCCGACTGTCAGCATTGTGGCAGGGGTGAGCTGCTGCGTGGCACGGCCGCTCATTCGTCATTGAGCCGTCGCAGCGGCCGCCGCTCGCTTGGCGCGAGACTTGGCCTTCCGCTTCGCCATGCGCTTTTGCTGGCGGCTCGGCTCCTCCATCGCCGCATCCACTGGGGCCACGTCGGCCGTGTTGGCTGCCGCTAGCCCTTTCGCCGCTTGCTCAGCCTTGCTCTCGGCCTCGTACGCATGCTCCTTGAGAGCGATGGCGTGCTCGAGGTCGAGCGAGCTCCATGACTCGGCCACTTCGAGGGCGAGCTCCTGGCGAGCGAGGGCAAGCTCCTTGCGAGCAAACGCACGCTCCTCCGCCTCCCGCGTCGCCTCGCACTCGAGCTTGCGCACGAGGACGGGACAGCTCGGCGTGCCGTCGACGCGGCGTGCGAAGTGACCCTCGGTCTTGCAGAAGCGGCAAGTCACAGCCAACGTCGTGCGCGCGGCAGAGCTGGCTACCGAGCTGACCACCGAGCTGACCACCGAGCTCGCATCTTCGCTCACCGACTCACACGGGATGGCGTGAGTTGCCACCGCTGGGAGGTTTGCTCCAGAGGCGACGCGCGGGTCCACTGCGAGAGGCGGAACCGCACTCGGCAAGGGAGGAAACGTGGAAAGAGCACGCTCACGCAGTGCCTTCTCCATTTGCGCTTCCTCATAGAGCGCGTCCATGCTCGGCTCCGGTCGGTTTGAGCAGGTGTGCGTCGGCTTGACGAGCGCAGCGCGGAGGTGGGTGCCAAGCCGGGCGAGGCCATTGAGGGCGTGGACGAGACGCTCAGCGCGCTCGCGCGTGTCCATCACGACGAGGCACGAGTCGTGAAGCGGCGTCGCGACCCACCGACGGAGCTTGGAGTCCCACTTCATGATTGGCTTGCCCTCGCGGATACGGCGAAGCCCGCCGATGCGCGCGCTGTTGACTAAAGACTTTACTTCGACACGGAGGGCTGCCCACTGGTGAGGGCAAATGTTGCTGACGCGGACCGATGTGAGATCGGCGTCGGCATTGTGCGTAAGGGCGCCCCCGCCCGCGCGAAGCGGGCGCGATCGACTTGACAAGTCCGACATGTCGCTCACTCGGAGTGCGCGACTTCTGCTCGCCTTCCTTCTGCATGACAATTGCCTGCTCGCCTTTTCCTGTGAATCGGCTTCTGCTTGCTTTCCCGACTTTTTTCGCGATCGTGCGCGGATGATGATGTCAAGTCGCATCGAACCCACAATACAGCGAGGCAAGCAATCTAACAACAATCTACCGAACAAGAAACTAAAAGCAAAACGCCCCCTCCGGGAGTGCGTCGCCCTCCTCCGGGGGTGCGTGGTCGCCGCCCGAACTGGAATATGAATATATATTGTGTCTCCATCTTTGTAGATGTGGGAAGATCCTACCAGCAGCGCTGTCTGTTCCCTCTCCCCCAAACGTATATTCCTACAAAGTCGCAAACCTCAGGTTCACCACCCTCGGGCTCTGCAGCAGCAACGCCATGACCTCATCCAGGCTGCTGGCTCGCACGTCCATGTTGTTGACGGCGAGCAGCCGGAAGCCCGTCTGCACGCCTGCGCGACTCGCGGCCGACCCATCGACGACCACCGCCACCACGCAGCCGGAGGAGCCTGCCTCAGCGCCGGCCTCCTCGGCCTCCTCGAGCACCATCCCGATGGGCTTCTGCACGCTCACCAGCAGCTGCTCCCCGTCCTCAAATTGGAATCCGGTTCCCAGCTGCATGGTCGGAGGAGGGCGGCACCGGCTCCCGAGCCGGCTCGACCCCGGCGCTGCGACGGGTGCGCCAATGGGCCGCGAGGGACTTTCCGGCACGCTCGCACGCAGCCTCGAAAGTATGTACGCCTCCGCCTCCCGTCGCGCCGCACCGAAGGGGAAGACGGGGAACGCGTGATACCCGTGCGCCCACTCGCGCCAATCTACGTCGACGCCGGCCGCCGCGACCGCTTCGAAGAACTCGACTCCCTCGTCGCGGAGCACCTCGCCATCGCCGACGACGCCCGTGAGCGACGGCACTCCCGAGAGCGACACGGCCGCAAGCGGATTTGCGTACGGCTCGCGAGCGAGCGCCTCGACGTCGCGAGCGCTGCCGGCATAGCTCTCCTCGAACCACGTCATGAGCCATGCCGGTAAAAAGGCGCCATTGCGGCGCGCGGGGTCGGTACGGCTTGGCCGGAGGGGTCTGCACGGCACGCACGGCGAGACGAGGACCTGGTGTACGACCGTCATCTCCAGAGGCTGCCGATCACGCCACATGAGCGCGGCGCATGCGGCAAGGTTGGCCCCGGCCGACTCTCCCATGAGCACGATGCGGTGGCGGTCGGCGGCCGGTGCGACGCTCGGCTGTGCCGCCATCCATTCTAGTGCCGCGTACACATCGTCCACAGCGGCGGGAAAGGGATGCTCAGGCGCCCTGCGATAGTTGAGGCTGAGCACAGGCCAGCCGAGCGCCTCCGCAAGCCGCGAGCACACGGACTCGTATGGCTGCGTGCGCGCGTCGTTGAGCGCCCAGCCGCCCCCATGCACGTACACAAGCAGTGGCGCCCTCGCCCCCTTCGCCGTGTCGCCGTCGATCGTGCCGCCAACCCCCTCGCGCGTCAAGTGGTCGGCGGCGGCAGCAGTGCGCAGCCAGGGGCGCTGCCAGCCAGCTAGCCATGCTTTCGCGCCGTGAGTGCCGCCGTCCGTCGTGCCTCGCGCGCTGGTGCTGGTGCTGGTGCTGGTGCTGCTGATGGTCTGCTGCTGGCGCCCATCATGGCGCCTGATCGGCGTGTACAACCGCGCCGTGTTGAGCGTCCTCCCGTCCGCCGCGGGGATGGCCACGTCTTCGCGCGCGAGCGTCGCGCGCGAGCCGAGCGCCGTGATGGGCACCAGTGGCTGGACGGCCTCGAGAGGTCTCCGGTCGATCTGACGAAACGGCGCCGTGCCGGGCGCGACGCCGCACCTTTGAAGCTGCCCGATGGCGAGCCGGCTGAGCAGCCCGACAAACCATGGCCGCTGCGGCTGGAACGGGGTCGGCCGTCCAGCTGAGACGGCGCCTGCCGGTCCCACGACGTCTGCCGTTGCGTCACTAGCCCGCATCGAGATTGGCCTCGAGCGCGCCGCGCGGCCTCCTCCGTAGCACCGGATGGGATCTGCGCAGCCCTTGCTTGCACTTTGAGGCGCTCTTTTCATGCCGCGCTCGAGGTAGCGCTGGTGTCGCGGCTGAGCGACGTAGAGGAGCTGCGCGGGCTCGAGTTCCGTAACGATCGGTTCCGCTGTCGCCGCCTGAAGGGCTGCAAGCGACCGGGTGGCGATGAGGTGCTGCTCTGCGCTGTGGCTGTAGATGGCATGCCGGTAGACGCGGCCTGCGTCCCGGCCGACGCGGTTCTTGACGGTCGGGTCGATGAGCGACCAAAGTACGTCAAGCAGCGCCTCGTAAGACGTCACGCCTGGGTCATAGAGCAGCTGCACAGCCTCATTTGCTCCTCCGGTGTCGTAGCCCGTGTGCCCCACGCAGGTGGCACTGACGCCGGGGTGACGCTGGTACGCAAGCTCCGGGCCCCAATAACAGCCAGCTGCAAACGTGGCGACGAGGAAGCCGTCATGTTCCACTGGAATGCGCCCGTCGAGCTGCGCCAGCTTTGCACGCCTTGCCCACGATAGCGGTAGGTCCTCAAGATCCTGCGGCCGCACGCGATGGCCACGCTCCGGCGGCGACGACTTGAACAGTGGCAGAAGGCTGGTCAGAGATATGATTGTCGTCGAAACAGTCATACTAGCTCACTCAGGCAGCGCGAGACAAGGCCCTGAACAGCCTTCTCGCTCGTCGGCTTCGGGGAGGGGTCCATCGCCGCGTCGTGTTGAACAGTTCGCCTGTCAAGACAAGTCGAGTTGAAAGTGCGGCGCTCATCGGCTCGAGATCGGCCCACTTCTCCTCACCTACTTGTTCTCCGAGGGCACTCAAGCAGAAAAGCCGAAACCGTCACAGCATGCACACACAACGAATGTCCTCATACTCAAGCTCCGGCAGGTGCGCGCGCTTCGCCGCACGCGTTCACAAGCAAGCAAGCTAAAAGAGTCGAAACGACACAAGTATCTAAACAAGCGCAACCGAATACTCCAGTAACCAGGCGGTGCTTGCTTGCGTTCACTAGAGCCCTGGGAGGGAAAAGCTGAGGGTCGCAAAATGCATTGAGACGTCTTGAATACATGCGTCTTTTTGCTCTCTTCAGACTCGAAAATGGGGTGTAGGTACTTCACACGTGGTATTAAAACATTCACAACAAATCTTTGGCATTGGTCAAAATGAGTACAAGTGGGCTATAAAAGGTGACAAAAGCTAAACACTACGTGAAACCGCGAGAGGGACAGTGGACGGGGACGACGGTACGACGACGTGGCGCGCGATTTGAGCGACTGCCCGTCGCTGCAGGGCACACAGTGCCGAGGCGTGCCTTCTTCCATGCAGAAAGGCGACCGCCGTCGTGCATGGTTCTGCGGCGAGGGCATACTCTCGAGTCTCGTGGCCTTCGTACCGGTCGGCTAAGGCAGAGCTTCCGCCGGTCCTGTGCTCGTGAGGCGTGCCCAATTCTGGTTCCTGGGCTCCCACCGTCACGCCGGCAGGAAGGCGTACCCTGCTTGCTCCATGGAGCCTCTTGAGATCTCACCTTCGTCCCGATTGTCAGCCTAGTGGCACGGGTGAGCTGCTGCGTGGCGCGGCCGCTCATTGAGCCGTTGCAGCGGCCGCCGCTCGCTTGGCGCGAGACTTGGCCTTCCGCTTCGCCATGCGCTTTTGCTGGCGGCTCGGCTCCTCCATCGCCGCATCCACTGGGGCCACGTCGGCCGTGTTGGCTGCCGCGAGCCCTTTCGCCGCTTGCTCGGCCATTCTCTCGGCCTCGTACGCATGCTCCTTGAGAGCGATGGCGTGCTCGAGGTCGAGCGAGCTCCATGACTCGGCCACTTCGAGGGCGAGCTCCTGGCGAGCGAGGGCAAGCTCCTTGCGAGCAAACGCACGCTCCTCCGCCTCCCGCGCCGCCTCGCACTCGAGCTTGCGCACGAGGACGGGGCAGCTCGGCGTGCCGTCGACGCGGCGTGCGAAGTGACCCTCGGTCTTGCAGAAGCGGCAAGTCACAGCCAACGTCGTGCGCGCGGCAGAGCTGGCCACCGAGCCGACCACCGAGCTGACCACCGAGCTCGCATCTTCGCTCACCGACTCACACGGGATGGCGTGAGTTGCCACCGCTGGGAGGTTTGCTCCAGAGGCGACGCGCGGGTCCACTGCGAGAGGCGGAACCGCACTCGGCAAGGGAGGAAACGTGGAAAGAGCACGCTCGCGCATTGCCTTCTCCATTTGCGCTTCCTCATAGAGCGCGTCCATGCTCGGCTCCGGTCGGTTTGAGCAGGTGTGCGTTGGCTTGACGAGCGCAGCGCGGAGGTGGGTGCCAAGCCGGGCGAGGCCATTGAGGGCGTGGACGAGACGCTCAGCGCGCTCGCGCGTGTCCATCA
>JWZX01001440.1:0-32094 GCA_001275005.1 Chrysochromulina tobinii
CCGCGCCCGCGCCCGTGCCCGCGCCCGCGCCCGCGCCCGCGCCCGCGCCCGCGCTCCCGCGGCCCGCAGAGTACACTCCGAGCTCGGCGAGGCGCATCCGGAGGTTGAGGAGCCCAGGATCGTTCTCCTTGGCGGCGGCGGCGGCGGCCGCGGCGGAGGCGGCGTTGGAGGGGGCGGCGGCGGCGTCTTCCTTCTTCTTGTCGCCTGTGTTCAGAGGGAGGCCGAGGCTGAGCTTGAGTCGGGCCATCGACTCCTCAAGCGTCACTGGTGGGTAGCCGCCCTCCGACCCGACGTACTTCGAGAGCGCGGCGTGCGGGTGCGATTGCGAGTACAGCCCACGTCGGTGAGTCTCCTTGGAGGGCGGGAGCGCGCCCGCCGAGCTGTTCCTGCCGCCCGATGCCGCGTCGTCAGGAGCACTCGTCAGCAGCCAGCGCGCGTGCTCGATCGCGGGCTCGGCCGCCGCGGCATCGCGCGTCGCGTCGTCGACGGCCCTGGTGAGGCGTAACGACGCGAGACGCGCCTCCTGCGCTTCGGACGGCTGCGCTTCGAGGAGTGCCCCGAGCATGTCGACGTCACCTGCCTTGGCGGCACTGCTGATCAGAGTGCTCCGATCGGACGCACTCTCACTCAGCAGCTTCTTGAGCGTCGCCGCGTCCGCGCGCCTCGCAGCGAGACCGATGGCCTCCACCCGGCGCAGCGAGGCGGAGTCGTCCTCCGAGCGAGACGCCCCGGCGGACTGCGCCCTGACGGGCGGCACGCCGAGGTGCCCAGCGACGACCACTTGAGGCGCCATATCGTCGTCGGGCGCGCCGTAGGAAGTGGCGGCCGGCGCGGCGGCTGGCTGCGGGGCCCCGGCGCGCGCCTTGGCTGCCGCAGCCTCTTCAGAGGTGAGCTCAGTCACCACCTGCACCAGACCGCCGTCCGCCGGTGCGACCTTCTTCCTCTCCTCCTCCTTTTTCTGATCGGTCGCCTTCTTGTCAGCCTCCTTCTTGTCCTCCGTCTTCTTGTCCTTCTTCTCCGCCGTCTTTGCCGCGGCTGACTTCTCGTCGGATGTGAGCTCGGTCAGCCAGTCTGGCCGCCCACCTGGCGCGCCGAGTCCGGAGAGCACGGGCGCGGCAGGCGCCGACAGCCACACGGCCATCGTTCGGCCGCTGCTGCCGCTGCCGCTCGCTGAGCCGCTCTTGCCGGCGCCGCCGCCGCCACCGGCGCCGCCGATGCCGCCGATGCCGCTAGCTGTGCCGCTCTTGCCGTTACCAGCACTGCCGCCGCTGCCAGCACTGCAGCCGCTGCCGCTTGCGCCGAGGAGCTCCGCATGCAAATGATAGGCGCTCGGCACCGAGCCACTCGCGGACGGCTTGTCGGTGCCAATCTTGAGCCAGCTCAATGTCGCATGGTCGCCTCGCGCCTTGGCCCAGGCTTCGACGTTCGCGTCGCGCAGGTCCTCGAGGAGCTTCTGCTCGCGACGGCGCGCGGCGAGCTCGACGAGCGCGGGCACGGCATGCGCGAGCGCCGGCTGTGTCAGGTGGCCCTCGGTCAGCACGCGATCATACTCAGGGTGCATGGCAGCGACGATATCATGGTCGCCCGCGAGCAGGGCCGCCTCGAGGCGCGCGCCGACGCAGACGCGCAGCTTCTTCTCAATCTCTGCGGGCTGCTTGGGCGGGTCCGGCTTCTTTGCGATTGGTGGAGGCTTCTTCGGCTCCTCCGGCTCGAACAGCCGCTCCGGACCGCTGGGCGGTGCGAGATCGAGCCGCGCGAGCGGAGTCGTGCGAGAGAGAGCGCGGGAAGAGGATGCGGAGACCGCGTCGGCCAGTGCGATCAACCGCGTGACGAGCACGTTGAGACCGCGCTGTGCCGCGAGGCCGACCAGCTCCGCGGGCACGTGGTCGATCGAGGTCGCCACTGCGGGCTCCCGTCCCTCGCGCCACTCAGGGTCGAGCGTCCTTACTAGCTCGCCGTCTCCTTGGGCGGCTGCAGCTGCAGCGAGTGCCTGCAGCTCTGCTTGCAGCCGTCGCCGTGGCCCGTCCGACGAGCCGAGGCCGAGCATCGCGGGGGTCTGCCACCAGTCGCGACGGGTGGCGCCGATTCGCTATTCATACCGGTACTTTCATGGAGCGTTGTGGCGGGCGCGCACGTCAGTGGCCGACTTTCTATTATGAAGTGGGTTCTTTCACTTTCGTACCAAAGCACTCGTCGATCGGGTTTCTAGACAAATTTGTCACTGTTCACAGCATGCCACCTCTACCGCCTCAGAAGGACTTGGACGAAACTCACGTTCACGATCACGTCTATTGGCCGTCTCGGCAAGACGCACAACCACCGGACTTGGACAATTGTCCCTACGTACCTTTTTGAAGTTAACGAACCTGGTACCGTACAGTCCGGACTACACTCCACGCGGCGCTACCGAGTCCGCTACGAGTGCTTGATCAAGGCTTCGCACGGCTTGAGATCGCCATCGCCGTCGAGCTTGGCCACGTCCCCATATGCCGGATAGTACCTGTCGAACCAAGCCTTGGCCTCGTCATACGAGTCAAAGTCGGCGCAGTCCTTGACATCGCCAGGGTTGGCCTCGAAAGCCGCCACCTCCTTTGCCTCACGCGCCGTGCTACGTTGCTGTTGCTGGAGCTTTGCCGAAGCTGTCTTCGTGGATGCAGGGCGCTGGTTTGCATTCGGGCCAAACCCTTTGCCTGCTGTGCTGCTGCTGCCGCCGCTGCTGCCGCTGCTGCCGCCGCTGCTGCCGGCATCAAAGCACGCGCCCCAAAGCCCAAGGCTCTCCGACTTGGCCTCGGCCTGTAGACGGTTGAACATCTCCTGATTCCGGATGTTGGGCTTGTAGGCCTTCGCGCGTGCATAGCCTTTGCGAACCAGAAGCTCGTTGATCGACTCACCATCTTTGTACAGGTACACGAGGCTGCGGCCAAACCGATCGAGTGGCTCCACGTCGGTGTCAAACTCCACCTCCGTGCCCGCCGGAAGAAGCCGCTTCATCTCTGCCGATGCTTCCGGTCCAAAACACTGTGGAGGCTCCCCACGCTCTCGCTGGGCCGGAGAGACCGTCTCTGGCGTGTTGATTCCAAGCAGGCGGGCTCTTCCGAGCTTTTCTAGTATCACTGTGTCGCCGTCCACAACCCGCTCAATGTAATCCGTCTGCATAGACCATGAAGCTTGCGGTGACCATGCGATCGTCGCTGCGCCGATGATCGCAATCAGCGTGCGCTGTGCGACATCGTTGAACAGCCCATTAACGCGCATTGCACTCGGGGCAGCCTGGCACTGGATCGGCGCTCCTCTGGTGTCTCTGGTAGTCGTCGATCCGTGCTGGAGGTCCGACACATCGGTGATACAATCTCGATTCCGGGTGCACAATCTCAAAGGTCACAAACACAATCACGCGTGTGGAGACTCTTACAGTCCCCCTCTCCCGTGCACCATTACACGCAAGTTGTGATTTTGTGTGTGCGAATGTGTGTGCGAATGTGAATGTGTGACTGTGTGACTTCTAAACACGCACAAGGGACACAGGGCCGACGTTCCACGTTCGGTAAGACAGATTGAAATTTCAATTTGTGACGGTGCACCGTGCTCAGTAAGGATCTAGTAGGAACGCCCTGAGAGTGGACAATAGCTTCCGCGACCGTGTCTGATGAGAAGCACCAGGACAGCGGGTATAAAAGTACCTCAAATAGGTCAATTAGCAGTGTCATCTTGGATCTAGATCGATCCCATGCGCCGGAATGATGATGCATGATCATTCCGCTCGCTGCAGGAGATTGTGAAGCGAGGTCGGGCACACGCCGCTCGACCGCGCCGCGCTCGGGCACCCGGCATCCCCGCATACATGCACGGCACACCGCGTCGACACCGTCGCCCGATGCGATCGGATGCGCGCACACCCGATCCACAGTACACACATCCCGCGCAAATCGAGTGCGGCCCTCACCCCACGGAGACCGTTCACGTTCACGTACAGTTAGCCCTCACGGCTACTAACTATAATAGTACGAGTAGAAGCACAACCGCTGGCCCCGTGGATGCGTGGAGACGCTCACCAGACGGACGTCCGAGTGGCACACTCCTTCCGCCTATCTTGATAACGGCCGCTCATGCGGTGCGCGCCTGCTCCGTAAGCTATGCCAACTGCGACCAAGCTTCGCCACTTAGTTGTCCTCGGCCTCGGATGTGCTCCCCTTGGCTGCCCTTGGCCGCCTGGCCGCCTTTTGCTTGTCTGCTGCCGCCGCCTTCTGCGCCTCGTCCGCCTTTTGCTCGGCCGCTGCCGCCGCCTTGTACGCCTCCGTCTTCTCTTGCTTGGCTGTTGCCGCCTCCTTCTGCGCCTCATCCGCCTTTTGCTTGGCCGCTGCCGCCTCCTTCTGCGCCTCCGTCTTCTCTTGCTTGGCTGCTGCCGCCTCCTTCTGCGCCTCCGTCTTCTCTTGCTTGGCTGCTGCCGCCTCCTTCTGCGCCTCGTCCACCTTTTGCTCGGCCGCTGCCGCCTCCTTCTGCGCCGCCTTCTGAGCATGGATCGCCCCAGCCGTCAAATTCTGGAGAATGGCCACCTCATTGGTCGACATTGCCAGCGCCAACTCCAGATCGATCCTTTTGTCGAATGCTTGCTTGAGCTCCTTCTGGGCAATGATCTTCCCCATTCGCATCTGAATCTCTTGAACGGCCATCTGAATCTCTTGAACGGCGTTGGGATTCGAGGCGACCATCGAGGTCGCGAGCACCAGGGAGCCCAAGACGACAAGCAGGATGCCGATGCAAGATTTGCTTCTGGAAGGCGCACCAACGCCGACATTCTGCTGCTCAGGGACCGGTTTAGCCGGCACTTTGTCCGCTTCGCCGTCGGTCGGGGGCGGCGCAACGCGTGATCGGACTTTCGAAGCACCGTCAGATTTGGGTGACGACCGTGGCGGCGACTTGCTGCGTGAATGGGGCCCAGCCATTGTGTGGGACACGCGAGCGAGGAGTCGATTGCACGATGAAACCCGGCCCAGAGGGGCCTTTTTTGACAAATTTGGGACAAACTCATGTAACGTCAATTTGCATCTCGGAAGACGATTCTTTGTCAATTTTGGGTTTCGAATAGGAAACTAGGCGCAGGATGCGCAGGAACTCTCACCCCCACTGCTAGCCTCGAGAGCACATTCGATAGGCTTCCGTTAGGTTGTCTGTTGTTTATGTAGTAACTGAACGCAGGAAGACTCTCCACTCTCGATCACGCAGTCGTGAGCACTCTCCGCCTTACGAGCAATGAACCGTCTCGAACTTATGTCTCGCTCGCTTGTCCCTGCGGCTCTTCCAAGGGTCGTCTTCCCACAGACCGACGGAAGCAGTCGTCCATAGCCATTAATATTGGAGTGTCCTGTTTGGGGAGTTCCTCATCCGTGGGTTGGACACTCATCACACCCCGGTGAGAACTGTGAACGCTCAGGCCTTAGACGAGGCGCGAGCGCGCGCGCGCGAGCGAGCGAGCGAGCGAGCGATGCTCATCCCAATCATAGGCTTCTCGCCCTCGGGCGAACCGCTGCTCGGCGACCAGGGCTTCGAGGTGGCGGATGTGCCATCCTTCGAGATTGTGCGCCGCCTTGGCGTCGCGTCACCGCTTGTGCTCTGCCTGCCGGCTGAGCTGCTCAAGGCGCCGCCGTCGGAGGCAATCTGCGAGTTGATGCGCGAGACGACGACGGTCGTCGGCCCATTTGCGCTCGAGCGTGCAGACGAGGCGCGCGAGTGGCTGAGCATGGGCGCGCACTACGCCCTCTTCCTGCCGCCGGCCAATCTCGGTATCGGAGCTGAGTGTCCTCCGGCGGCCAAGCCGCTGGCCGAGGTCGTGAGGGCCGCGGCGGCTGAGGTGGCGATCCCGGCAGAGCGCATGATGCTGCTCGTCGACGTGCCGGCGCTCGAAAATGCGGCCGCGCTCGCGCGCTTCCAGGCCGACATCGAGTCCCTCGCGGCGCCTGCGGGCTCCGGCTGCTACGAGTGCTGCAAAAAGGAGACGTGTGGCGCCGTGTCTGGCGTGTGCGTGGTCGTGCCGCCGGGCACCTCGGAGAAGATCGAGGCGGATCTGCTCGGCGTTCTAGGCCCGCTCGCCGCGCGCGATCGGCTCCAGGTGTTCCTGGGCGGACTCTCGATGCTCACCTCGAGCGCGCAGCCAAGCTCGGTCGGGCACCTGCACCACTCGTTCGCAATCCACGCCCTCGGCGCCGCGACGCTCGCGGAGGAGGCAAACGTCGCGACGCCCGCGGGAGGCTTCGTCGGTGCGCCGCCCGTCGCCGTCGTCGAGCTGCCCGCCGCCGCTGCCTCGTTGTACGCCCTCTTCGCCGCCCCGGCGCTCGAGCTCGGCCCGGCGGTGGCCGCGTGCGTGCGCACTGACCGCTCGGATGGGTTGTTCCCGACACTTGTGCTCGAGGCGGACGGCGCGGCGCTCGGGCTGGTCTACTCGTCGACCCAGTCGATCGGAGCCGCGCTGCGCTGCGGTCGTGGAGTCTACTGGTCTCGCTCTCGCTCCTCGCTCTGGCGAAAAGGAGACACCTCGGGCGCGTGGCAGACGCTGCGTCGCATCCAACTGGACTGCGACGCGGACGCGCTCTGCTTCACAGTGACGCAGCACGGCATCCCGCCCGCCTTCTGCCACAAGACGAGCCTCTCTTGTTGGGGACAGCCGACTGGCCTGCATGCGCTGCAGCTCACGCTCTTCGCGCGCAAGGCCTCGGCGCCGCCCGGCTCGTACACCAAGCGGCTCTTCGATGACGCGACGCTGCTCCGCAACAAACTCGTCGAGGAAGCGCAGGAGCTAGCGGAGGCCACCGAGCCCGACCACGTTGCCGCCGAAGCGGCGGACCTGATCTACTTCGCGATGGTGCGCTGCGTCGCGGCGGGCGTCGGCCTCCCGCAGATCTCGTCTCATCTCGATCGGCGCGCCCTCAAGCTCGAGCGCCGTCCTGGGCACTCGAAGGCGAGCCGCATTGCCGCCGGCGACGCCATCCTGAGCGAAGCCAAGGGCAAAGCTGGCGCCGCCCCCGCGAGCACGGGCGCTCTCGTGGGCGCGAGCACGGGCGCGGGGCGGGCGCGATGGCTGCCCGTGATCGCCTTCGGGGTGTACGCCCTCTACTTCGCGCCCGGCACGACGCTTGCCCTCGGGCAGGTGGGCCAGGCGGCGGCGGCGGCGGCGGCCAGCAAGGCAACGGCGGCGACCAACACGGTGGCGGCGGCGGCGGCGGCGGTGGCCAGCGCGGTGAGCCGCCGTCGTGGGCAGTAAGACGAGGGCGCAGCCCCCGGAAGCCACGAGATCAGCACCTCGCTCGCCGAGATCGCTTCTCGCGCAGCCCCGTGGCCACGGAGGCCACGAGATCGTATCTCGCGCACCGGGATCGCATCTCGCGCAGCCCCCCAGGAGGAGCGGGCACGCATGTTATGGCGTCGGCCGGTAAGCGGAGGCGGCGACGCCACGGGATGGCGTCGAGGGACACGCATGCAAGTGCTCACCACGGCATCGCGCATGGCGTCGAGGGACACGCAGGGACGTGGGGCGACTTTGCTTGGGAGGGCGTCTGGAGTGTGCGCGCCCCAGGAATCAGGCCCCCCTTCCCTGGCCGGCTGACTCACGTGGTAGAGCGCAGCCCGGGTGTGGATGGTATCCTGTAGACCTTTGGTGTCGTACCTGTAGACCTTTGGTCAGCTATGGACAAGGAGTTATGTTGTCCAAAACGCAACCCAAAAGAGCGTTCTTCTTCTTGTGCGCGCCGTGCCAGCCCGCCGCAGCCCCGCAACAGGTTTTTCTTGACGTGCGTCAGGACCACGCGCAATCGCCAACGACAGTTCGACAGTCCGAAGAACCGGAAGGCGCGTCTTGACGATTGAACCAGCGAATAAAGAGGGTCTATAGAACGGCATGCAGTCGATTCACAGGAAAGTCGCGGGATCAATGGCGCCTCGCGCGAGCAAGAGGCTCGCGTGGCCGTGTCTTGCTGGCGTGGGAGTCTTGCTGGCGTGGCTCGCATACCTTCCGAGGCCTCATGTTTCTGATTGGCTGATGGAGCTGCTGCTGCTCTTCGACCGCTGCCCGCCGGTCCATCTCCGGCGGGCGATCGCAGTGCTCGCCGTTGGCGACAATTACACTTCGGCCATCACTCATACCGTGGAGCCTGCGCACCAGCCACTCTATCCGCCGTGGCGACCTCTGCTGGCCGTTGAGCTCAAACGGAGCGCGGAGGACACAGTGATCTTTGACGCAGCAGGGCGCGAGCTTCATTGCTTAGCGTCCGTACCGCTCGGCACCGGCACCGGCAACGGCGTGTACGTGTACGTCGCGCCGGCCGGGACGCTGTGGCAATGGCCAGCGGAGCACGTCGGCTTCGCTCGAGCGGCACGACTGCCTCCACTCCGCTTTGACGCGGATCGGCCGGAGGGCACATGGGAGGCAGGCCCTGGGAGCCCGCTGCCCGCTCTAGCATCGACGACGTCGCCCGCGGCTCTGCTGCCACCGACGACGGCACGGATACCGTGATGCTGCAGACCCTTCTCGACGTCGCCGCCGATCTTTCGTGCGCCTGGGCTGCTCACGGAGGCAGCCATGGATGCTCTGCTCGCGGCTGCGGCGCCCGGCCTCGCCAGGTCAACTGTGGGAGATCCGACGCAGACGCAAGCTCCGTATCGGCAGGTGGACGAGCGTCGCACCTCCCTCTCCGCGTGGATACACGGTTACAATGACCCTCGCCACTCGCACTCGGTGGCCCGCGCGGTGCAGCGCCGTGTCGCCGCGCTGCTCGCTCTGCCCTCGGAGCGGCTGTGGCGCGGCATCGAGCCCCTCCTCGCCGTAGAGTACCCGGAAGGCACCTTCTACGAGCCGCATTTCGACTTTTTTGGTGGCGGCGGCGGCTCCGACAAGCTAAGCGAGCCCGCGTTCACGCCGCCACACGGCTCCAATCGTTTCGCCACGGTGATCGTGTACCTCACTAGCGCGGGCGAGCCTGGAGACGGCGGGTTCGTCAACGGCCACACCGTCTTCCCCTTTGCTGGGTTCGTCAACGGCTCCGACAGCCTCGATGGGGTCGCGTTCGCGGGCGCCGTACCGGGCGCACCCGCGTGCAGCTTCCCCGCGCCTTCGACGCCCAAGGCGGCGCGAGGCATGCTCGTCCAGCCGCGCCGAGGCGACGCGATCCTCTTTTATGACCAACGGCCAGACGGTAGCCTCGACGGCCGCGCCAGGCACGGATCGTGCCCCGTGGTGCGCGGGACCAAGCGAGTGATCAACGTGTGGGCTTGGAACCGAGACGTTATCTATCGATGAACTGAGAGTAAGCGAGCAATCCACGTGTGGGCTTGGAACCGAGACGTGAGATCGTATCGCGATGAAGCCGTGAGCGCGCGCGAAAACGCGCATGCGTGGCGCTGGGCCTCTCCGATCGGGGAGACGGATCCGCTGGGCGCATTGAGTGCGTGGGAGGGACTCACTGTAGGTCTCTACAAGTGTGCCCGGCTTCTTTAGATGCACGTCCATGATCGATACTCGTGGATACATGTCCACCTAGGTTGTACACACGCGCTCTGAATCTCTCGCAGCAATCGAACCCCAAAATGAAAATGCAACCTTAGCGAGTGTCACCCACAGCAGCCTCGCTCGCATCCTACTGTCTCTCCCGCTATGATGGCACTGAGACTCCGCCATCTGAATGAACCAACTCTATCAATTGTCGAGTCCTCTGTGTGCCGCTTGCCGCCAATCAATCTTCGCCTCCTCTTCTGCTTGTGCAGACTCCGCAGCATGATGATCCTCGCACGCAGCTTTGGCTTTGGCTTCTGCCACGCCCTCGCGCAGCTCGAGAAGGCGGCGCACGTCATCTACGTTCCGTGTGAGCTCCCGGATTCCGGGAAGCTCAGATGCTAAGCTCACATGCAGCCGGGCTGGAGCTGGACTGGTCGGAGTGTTCTGCATCAGATGACGCGTCGACACGACCTTCCCCATCACATTGCCCTGTGGTATCAAAGACATCCTCGGGGTGAATGCAGGCGGTGTTGCTACGAGCAGCGCTGCAAAAGGAGTCAGTAGCAGCCGCATCGTCGAGCTGGTGATCGTCGTGCAGGCCGCGGTGGCGTCCCGAAAGCGAGTGCGCTGGATGGAGAGAAGGCGTGGAAGAATTCTCAGTCTAACCTCAAAACATCTCGTGCCGCGAGATCGATCGTGAACAGTGTGGGCTCAAACCCTCCGGAAACTCGAAAACCCCAAGGTAATCGTGCGCGCGCGGCGCAATCTGCCTAAGTAGCCCGTCCCCCATCCCCCCGAGCCCGGTGTGTGCCAGCCATCCACTCCACTCCTCCTCGGTCTCTTCACAGCTCTTCTTCCTCCGTCTCCTGATCAGTCACACGCCCGTCGTCCTCGGGCGCGTCGACTTCCGCATCGGGAAGGCTCGCCGCCGCAGCCTCTGCCCGGTCTGAGAGCTGCTTGACCAGCGCTGGCGGGAAGGCGGTGGACTCGTACAGGATAGAGTGGCGCCTCTTGAGCACGCCGGGCTGGTGCGTCGCCTGCCATCAAGAGCCATCAAGAGCCATCAAGAGCCATCAAGAGCCATCAAGAGCCATCAAGAGGCCATCAAGAGCTATCAAGAGCCATCAAGAGGCCATCAAGGTGGCGCACCTGGTCCGCCTTCTGGTAGCTCGCGCAGATGGTCGCCCAATCCAGATCCAAGCGCGGCCCGACGTAGACAGGGAACCGAGGATAACCGTTCTCCATCAGCTCGGTGAATCGGTAGGTCACGACCGAGCCGACGGGCGGTGGGCTCTTTCGGTCGTGATCGGTCAGACCCGAGCCGCATGAGAACTGGCGTCCGTCGGGCGTCTCGAGCGTGAGTGCACCTGTGCGGAAGGCAATCCGTTGCAATCAGTAGGAATCAGTTGCGATCAGCGGGCGTCTCGAGCGTGAGTGCACCTGTGCGGAATGAATTCTTGCCCGCGCCGCCCTCGTGACCCACCACCTTGGCCTCCTCATCCTTCTGACTTTTCACCTGGGGTCATCAAGCAAAATCAAGCGCAATCAACATCGATCGAATGCGATCAATGGCACTCAAGCGCACTCGAGCGCAATCAAGCGCAATGAAGAGCTCTAATCACCTTGAGCAGTGCTTGCTCAATGCTCATACTGCAATCCAGTGCAATCAAGTGCACTCAAGCGCACTCAAGCGCACTCACCTTGAGCAGGTGCTTGCTCCGGCAGTGCTCATACTGCAATCCAGTGCACTCAAGTGCACTCAAGCGCACTCAAGCGCACTCACCTTGAGCAGGTGCTTGCTCCGGCAGTGCTCATACTTGGAGCCGGGCCGACGAAGCATCAGCCCCTCGCCCCCACAGGCCTCCACCTTCGCGAGCTCGGCGCTCACGTGCGCACGGCCGGTGCATGTGATCGCGCCGACGGGCGCAGCGTATGGCGTGCCAACAGCGGGAATCGATGAACTGCTCGTGCCCGCGACGGCGCCGGTCGAGTGGCTTGTACCGGCCCCGCCGCCGCTGACGGTTGATGCTGATGCTGATGCTGATGCTGATGCTGATGCTGGTGCTGCGATGGCAGGGGCAGGGGCGGGTGCTGCTGCGATGGCGGGGGAGGGGATGGGTTGGATGCAAGACTGTATGAACTTGAGCCGCTCCTCGTATGGCTTGTCGAGCGCAGGGGCATCGAAGACGAGGTACGTGACGTACTGCGCCCGAGATAAGGTCGGATGCAGTCAGAGGCAACATCTTCCAATCATCAGAGGTCCTCAGAGACAATGCAGTGGCCCTTAGTGGCACTCGGAAGCAATCATCAGCAATCAGTGGCAATCAGTGGCAATCAGTGGCCCTTAGTGGCACTCGGAAGCAATCATCGGCAATCACGGCTGCTCTCTCACCTGCCACAGGTCACCCGAGGAGGCGGAGCGAACAATGGAGAGGCAGCGACGGAACTGATGGCGTCCCGCCCACAGCTCGCCATCGAGGGGAGTCGAGGGCAGCCCTAGCTTGAACCACGCGGGCGCCGGAAACGCATTCCCATTACGCGAGTAGAAGTTGGTGCCGTCCCAATACCTGAAGAGTGAGGCAATCAGAGGTCATCGGAGGTCTCGTCAGAGGTCTCGTCAGAGTTCGATCTCGCCCCAGTACGCGCGCACGCCGTCGAGCTTCTCGGAGATCAGCCACCCAGTCGGATCCACCTTTTTCGCATCGTACTTGTCGGCGAGCATGACCTGAGTGGCCTCCGCGGCCGAGGCAGCGTTTGCGAGGACTTGCACCACCGGACCAGACCCTTTGGCTGCTAGGAGCGTAGCATGCATCGCGGCTCCTGGAGTCACCGGCCCGCCCGCCGCGGCGGCGCTTGCCGCCCAGATCGCCGCTGCCTTCGAGGGCGAGCCCTTGTGTGCCTTGGACGCGCCCGCAGGCTGTACAGGCAGATTGGCAGGGTCGATGAGGAGATAGGGCGTCACGTCAGGTGGAGCACCGAGGCGTACGGCCTCCTGCACGAAGCCCTCACTCACGACGAGCGTACCTGTGGGGAAGAGGGGCGCCGTGATGAGCACTTGCATGCAAGGCCTCCTCGGCAGAGCGTTGCGACCCTCAGTCACGACGAGCGTACCCTTGCGCATGGCCTCGAGCACCTTGTTCGTCGGGTTGTCTGCCTCGGCGGCCGTCGTGATGAGGTGAGTCGTGTCGCGTGTCACGCCCTGCATGTTGACGGTGGCACCTTGCGAGCGCAGCCATGCCCAGAACTGCTTGCGCACCATGGACATTTGGCCCGAGACGCACACCACCATCGAGCCCAAAGGCTTTCCGTGCGGCGGAGGAGGCAACGGTGCGGGCGGCAACGGTGCGGGCGGCAACGGTGCGGGCGGCAACGGTGCGAGCGGCAACGGTGCGGGCGGCAACGGTGCGGGCGGCACCGGCGCGGCCGCAGGAGGAGCAAGAACAGGATGAGGCGGCGGTGCTGGATGCGACGACGGCGCAGCTGCTGCGCACGATGCGTGGCTGTACGGGCACTTATCGCCATCCTTGCAGTATCCCTTGGCAAAGTGCTTGCAATGAACGGTCGCTGCACGCGGCTTCTTCGCGGGAGGCATTGCCGCTGCTGCGGGTGCCTGCTTCTGCCCCGTCAGCTGCTGGCGTCGCACAGAGCGGATGGTACCTGTCGATGTGTTTGTCTGCTTCATGTCCTGTAAGTCGATCATGTAGGTGCTGCCGGCCGCATCGACTCTGACCGACTTCTCGCCGCGAAAGTGGGCTGCTTCCAGATGAGCGTTGTGCCCGCTGTCAAAGTTCTTCCACTTACCGTCGCTCAGCTCATATGCCCACTGCGCCATCCTTTTTGCTTGGTGATAGCGCGCCCGAGGGACCTTTACATGTCGTGCTTGGCAAGAGCGCTCGCAAAGAGTTGAAACCCGGAATCGCGCGAAGAACCAAGCCCCTGCATCAAGCGCTCAATCTTTGATAACCCCGGAGAATGCACACGTTTCGCAGAAATCCGAGCTTCATCTCCCCAAATCGCCGACACCGCCGCGTTCGTCGCCTCGCCTTACGCATCCGTCCGGCTGAACCGCCCTCTGAGAGAATGTCAGGCCGTGCCAAGGCACTCTCGGGGCGCAACACAATGAGCTCGCTACCAGGCGGCATCTTCGCAAAGCCTCCCGAGTATGATGGCCAGCAGATCCTTGCACAGAAGCAGGCGATCGAAGGTCAGGTCAACGGTCGGTACAACACCTCGTCCATCGCCGGCGGCATCTTTGCTGCCGGCCAAGGCTCACCCGCCGCCGAGGGACTCTTTGCGGCTGGCGGAGCTCGACTGTCACACACTGCTATGGGTGCCGGAGCACGGCCTCAGAGCGCGGCGGGGCGCCCCTATGTCAACGAGTCCTCGGTCTCCGGAGGCATCTTCGAGCGGGACGAAGCCCCGTCGGCGCCATACCCTGGTAAGCGTCTGTTTCCTCCCACCTCGGACCCGTCAGTGCCCACCAACTTCAGACCGCGCGATCCTGGTCCTATTCTCGGCGGCGGTGGCCATCGGCAAGCGTGGGCTACCCCTGATGCCGCGGGCGGCCGTTCCAGCAACGCTCACCAGCTCCAGAGCGTACCGATGCGTGGCAACCTGCACGGCAGACAGACGCAGCCAAGCTCGGGCGACGGGGCGTTCGCTCGATTTCTGAGCGAACACAGCGGCAACGGTAGCAGTGCGAGCGCCCCAAGCAGCGAGCTCTTCGAGCGAGCGCCGTATCGGGCGTCGTCCTCGGACCGCTCGCTAGCTCAGAACGACGCCTTCCTTGAGGCGGTCTCGGCCGCCGAGGAGCGCGACGAGGAGGATCTGCAGACGCTGGCGCAGCTGCGTGAGCTCGCCGAGCAGGAGGAGATCATCGAAGCTGCAGCCGCTCAGTTGGCGTTCGAGCAGCAGCTCGGGCCTGCGGAACAGGAAGCCCTGCGGATGGCGATGCTCGAGCGCGTGCGACACAAAGCTCGGACACTGCAGCAGCAGATGATGCAAAATCAGATGCGGCAGCAGCAGCAGCAGCAGCAGCAGCAGCAGATGCAGATGACCCAAGGCGACCATCTGATGAGGGCAAAGATGCAGCGCCAGCAACAGCGGCACTCCTCAGCGTACTCTGAGTACGAGAACGCGGGCGGCGACGGCGCCGCTCATGGCCCGCCGCCCGCCGGGAGCCGACCCGCAGGCGGGCCGTCCGGCCATCTCCTGCACGGTCTGATGCGCGGGACGCCGCCGCCAGCAAGCCGGGGCACGCCTGGAATGGGCACGCTCCCCGGGATCTTGGCGTCATGTGGCGAGATCGTGCAGGAGCTCCCAAACCCAATCAAGGGGCGCGGCGCATTCAACCCTGCGGCCGGTGCCGACGGCGCCATGCCCACCGGCTTCGACACAGCCGATGCGGCGGGCCAGGCTGGTGGCGCAGCTGGCTGGAAAGCGGGCGGCGGCGGCGTCGCTGGCGGCCAGCACTATGCTCAGCTGAGGCTCGAGCATTACCACTCGCCGGCGAAGCAGCCTCCGATTGGCAAGCTCAAGCCCTACCGACCAGAGTCGCAGGTGAGCTTTGGCGGGCCCGCACGCATCCTGTACCCGAGCTCAGACGTCATGATCCGCGGCAAGTTCCCGGGCTACTGAAACAGGTGGCCGTAGGAATGGCCGCGAATGGAGGGGAGCAGCGAGTCCCGAGTGGGAGCCGCACAAACAGCATGCGCGAGGACGAATCACTCAGAGGGCCAAGCGCCCAGAGACGGTGTGTCAAGCTTTTGTCGGATGTTTGATGTTGTGAACGGCAGTTGATCGGTCATCATCTTTCAAGTTTCAACTTACATACTTACTTGAGCGCGGGGGGACCGCGACGAAACTGACTGATTTGCTGCATCAACTTACGATCAGGATCCGGCGGCAAGAGCAAGACGCTCACCCACAAGGTGTGGGCGCTCGGCCTCACGGTACATGTTGGGGACCGCCGTGCTACACGATGGCCTCGCGATGCGTCCTCCCATGGGATTCAATTCTTACATAGGGCCATCCGGTGGTTTCGTCTGCGTCCCATCCTACGCCACGCCTCTTGCAAAGCCGCCACCCATGGCGCTGAACGATCAAGGATCCTCTGAACTAAATCATCTCTGCCCTGAAGGCCAGCTGCCTCATCCCACAGCTTACAAGGCGCTCAAGAACCCACCCCCCGGCTGGTCGACCGTCGGCGCGGCTCAAAACACAACCGACACTGCTCCTCCGCACTACTTGTACAATTCGGCCTTCCAAAATTTTGGGAACGGCGTCTCCAGCGTGAACGGCTCCGTCGTCGTCTCTCAGCCGATCCTCGAGCCCGACGGCTCTTTGAGCGGCGCGCACTCCCTTGCCGAGATTGCCGTGCAGTCCGCCGATCTGCTTCAAATCGTCGAGGTTGGATGGATTGTGGGCTATCAAGGTCAGTATCTCGGGCCAAGCCCGACGCTCTTCGTGTTCCACTGGGTCGACGGCGTGGAAACCTGTTACAACGGCTGCGGCTGGGTGCAAGTCTCCACGACCAGAGTGCCAGGCATGACTCTGGATCCCTCCTCCGCACCTCGCGAGCTCGGCATTCGGTACTTCGAGGGCAATTGGTGGGTCCTCTTCGACGGCGAGTACATCGGGTACTTCCCTGGCTCACTCTGGGCCGGGGTGCAGCCCAAGTTTGACAGTGCGCATGTGGCCCAGTGGTTTGGGGAGGTGGTGTCAGAGAAATTGATCAAACCGACGACGCAGATGGGTAACGGCATATTCGGCGACCAGGCAGGTGCATGCCATTGGAGCCACTTGTCTTACTCGCAAGGAGACAAAACCCATTGGGCAAACCCACAATATGATGTGACCGACCCGACGCTCTATAACATCGGTCATAAAGGCGTCGATCACGGGTATGCATTCGGTGGCCCGGGCTATGTGCCGCCAGCGCCGCCAGCGCCGCCAGCGCCGCCAGCATCGCCTCCGTCTCCGCCAGCGCCACCAGCGTCGCCTCCGCCTCCGGGCCACGGGTGCCACGCGGCGTACGCACCAATCGAGCCTGCAGGGATCGCGCTCGGCTGGTTTTTGACGATTGCCACGCTGCTTGCGCCATCGCCGCAATACGTGGCTCTGTGCCGAAGCCGCAGCTCACATGGCATCTCGCTGCTCACGCCATTGCTCAACCTGGTATACGGCGTGCTCAACTTATGCAGTGCCATCCTCACCAAGTGGCCCTCCATTCAGCGCTGTGGCGATTCGTCGTTAGCGGGTGCATTTGAAGCTGATGGCTGCGTGGATCAGCTCCTCGACGTGTGGCAAGTCGCGATCAGCGCGCTCGGCCTCTCTGTCATCTTGGCCTTGGTGGTGCTCTTCCCGCCGCACAACTTTGCCAAGGAGCGTGCGCTCGTTGTCGTCACGCTTTGTTGCCTCGCCCTGACCATATTTGCCGCGTGCTACCTCAGCGCTCTCAGCCCGTGCTCGGAGGCGAGCCACACGCTGTCGCAGACCTTTGCAGTGCTCTCCGCCCTGATCGTCGTCGTGGCCTTCGCGCCGCAGCTGTACGAGACATGGAGGACAAGGGGAGCTGGCTCCCTCTCGAGCCTCTACTACCTTATCCAATCGATAGGCACCGCTCTCGTGGTGGTCCTGCAGCTTGTCGCGCTGCGCGACTCGATCCTCGTGTGGGGTCCGAACTCAATCTCAATGGCCGTGCAGGGCGGCATCTTCTCGATGCTCTGCTACTACCGCCGCTGTGCGGGCCGTCGCAGCGGAGGTACCACGGGCGCCGATCCGCTGCTCGTCGTGCAGGAGTCCGCGCAGGCCGCCGCCGCGGTAAACGTTGGGCGATGGGCGCCGCTGACGTGACCCCACGCCTACAGCTGTACCCGGCTACGGTACCCGCTGGACCGAACCGCAAAGATGAGAGGTGTGTAAGAATTTGCACCGACACCGACACGTTCACACACGCGCTCATACCATGGTGGGTTCGGCACAGAAGCACAGGGGCGGGATTAGAAGGGCGAAAGGCCCATCGCGAGCTTAAAGCTCATGGCGGGGGTGGCGAAAAGGACCGTGGTCGTGTCTGCCATGACGATGGCGGAGGAAATAGGATGTGTGGTGGTGCGCGAGGAATGTTTGGGGGGAGGATGGCGACAGGCCTTAGGCCCTTAGCGGTGTGTACTGCAGATCCGGTCGGGTGTGACATCGTAGTCTGATTGTTGTCTGATTGTTGTCTGAGCCCCGGCCTATACGTCGAAATACGTAACGAAACCTATCGACTAACCTATACTTTTCAACCATTCAACGGCTAAACGTCATGCTAAACGTGCACGCAATGTCACCACCCTTCCCCACAGGGGGAGAGTGGGACCACCCTCGTCCCTCCTCTACGGGGGCGGCCACGACGTCCGCAACACCCGCCATACAACAGCAAAAGAAACGAAACCTCCCAACCCACCCCCCGTCGGGAAAGCGGGGTTCGAGGTGTGGGTTCTTACTAAGGGGGGTCTAGTTAGTGTGCGCCACTGCACAGACCGTACCGTACCGTAGTACACGTCCATCCATTGCGGGGACGTATGTACGTCAGAACCTCGGGTGCGTGCGTGTTTTGGTATGGTCCGGTCACCAAAAGCAAACTTTCCTAAACGTGCACGCAACCTTATCCATACCAGCATAAATAGCATGCGCGAGGATGAAACACGCTCAGAGGCCAGGCGCCCAGAGACGGTGTGTCAAGCTTTAGTCGGATGTTTGACGTTGTGAACGCGTGCAGTTGACAGTTCTGAGTTCAGCTTCAGGTCCGATGTGACATTGAAAAACAGGTGCAGTATCATTGCGATGCGTCCTCCCTATGCAAACGTTTGGAAGGGTAGCTTGTTCCGTTACAAATCTCTCTGCCTATGCACACGAAATGTCCGTCCATAGCGACAGTGGCTCTCGTGCTTGGGGGTCCGGAGAGTGTGCGCGCGTTGTGTTGAACAGCAGCAGCACGAAATGCGACCACGCGCCGTAGCGGCACACCGATCCGGTTCACGATGTCGACGAAAGTGCGCATGAACCAACCACGAGCGACGCACACGGAGAACCAGCACCATGCCAGCCGCCGCTGAGGATGAGCCCGATGAGTCGGAGCAGCCATTCTACTCTGCATATGGCAAGATCAGCAGCCGCTTCGGTGCCGACGCGAACGACGAGCCCACGGTCGAGGACCTGACTGCCGCAGACTTTCGGGAGGGTGGCAAGGTGCCAAAGATTGCTCCCTCGGAGAGCACAACGCTGACTCTATTCGTCGAGCGGTGCACGGCTAAGCGTCCGACCGAGACGCTCAAAGGTAGGAGCGAAAAGTACGACGAATGCCAGGCGGCTCTGGATGCCGCCTTCCGCGAGCACTTTGCCGACTGGAACCCGTCAGCAATCGAGATTGTGTCCAATCCGAAGCCGGCGCAGTCACCGTACGTCTTCCTGCCGCCCAACCAGGCGTTTGCGTACAAGGGTCGCGTCAACAGCTTGGATGCTCCGCTATTCATCCACGATCTCGGCCCGTCGACGCGACAGCAGCTCCTCGATGGCACTCTGGTCATCGATGCGTCCGACTTCCCGCCACAGCTGCTCAAGTACCCGCGTGTCGGCGCGTTCGAGGTCACCTACCAGCTTTACGATGGCTATCGGCCAATCGCGCAAAAGCTCGTCTTCTCCAAGCTCGCGACGAACACTTGGCCCTCTCCAGCCCAGTTGGTCAAGCGGATCGCGCTTCACGTGCAAATGGACCTATACCGGCAAAGTCGGTCGCACGCCAAGTTGGCCACCGATTTGCGCGCAAAAGCGGGCAAGTGTGCGCAGGAGCTTGCGGCGGCGCTAGGCATGATGCAGGAGCAGCAGCAGCGCGCCGAGGCGACCGCCGCGGAGCTCTCGGCAGCAGCTGACGCCGAGAGCGGCGGCGAAGGCGCTTCGGCGCTGGCGACGCTTCAGGAGCGCACGGCCGCCGAGCGCCAAAAGGCACTCGCAGCACGCTTCGCGTACGACAGGGTGCGCGTTCGGCACGCAGACCTGATAGCCAAGGCGGAGGTCGCCGAGGCACGGGTGGCGATGCAGACTGCCAAAAAGGAGCTAGTCGAGTGGGAGGCGTCGCAGAAGACGCTCGAGGATGCCTTGCAACGAGTTGAGGCCTTCGCCATTGCGGGCGATTCGAGCCTCGCGAGCGAGTTTCGCCAGCATGCACACGTCCTACGCAGAAACGCCGACCGCGAACTTGCCGAAGCGCGTGCCGCGCAGGAGAGCGCCACCAAGGAGCTGCTCGAGGCCATGCACGCCGACATGCGTGCCGCGGAGGCCAAGGAGGCGCTGTGCAGCTCCGCCGTCGCCGCAGCCACAGAGGCCGGTGCCGACGTCATCGAGATCGAACGGAAGCGCGCTGCGATGCTCAAGGCGCATGAGGGCGTCGTCGAGGCGCGCGTGCGCATCGAGGATGCCGAGGCCCAAGCTGCGATGGCCGCCGCCGACATTGAGTTCAAGGAGGCGGTATCGGTGATGCTGCAAGCCAAGCTCGCGCGAAATGAGGCCATGTATGCTCCTTCCGGCGATGCCGAGGCTGCCGCCACCCACGCCGCCGAACTCAAGCAGAGAGCCCTCGAAGAGCTCCAGGACGCTCGCCAGCACCTCAATCGTGCGGCGAATGAGGCCATCGAGGCGGCCGAGGCTCGGCACGCCAAGGAGGTGTCCGAGGCCCAGCAGGCCAAATGGGACTTGACGGCCGCAGAAGCGGCGCTGACCGGAGGCACTCTTGGCGGCGCGAAGAAGACGGCACGGCACGTTGCGGACATGGAGCGGCTGCGCCAGATTGTGGAGCGCGAGAGCAGCCAAGCTGAGGTGTCCAAGCTCAACTTGCAGATCACGAGGCGGGAGCTCTCCGAAAAGCAAGCGGCCATCGAGGAGGTGGTCGAGAAGGCCTTGGCGGAGGAGGCGCAGGAAGCGGCCGAGCGACGCAAGCGGGAGCTCGCGGCGGCGGCCGTAAAGGAGCGTGACGAGGCCGACGCGGCCATCGCCCAAGCCGCTCGCCTCGATGCGATGGCCGAGGAGGCGGAGAAGGCAGCCGTGGCGGCCACGCTGCGTGCGGGGGAGCTGGTGCGCCAGCACGGGCGCCACAACCCGCTCTCCAGCTCGGCGCTCGCCTCCGAGCGCCAGGCGAAGGACGTTGCCTTTCAGCTACGGCGGGATGCGACTCAAGCCGCGGCGGCGGCGGAGCGGGAGCGGCTCGAGGCGGAGAGCGCAGAGATCAGCAAGGAGGAGATGGAGGCCGAGCTCGCGTACGAGCACTATCGCCTCGTGAACGTCAAGCTGGACGTCCAGCGCAACAACGTGATCAGTCTTCTGGAGCAGATGGAGGAGGTGGCCGCCACTGGCGAGCTCGAGCTCGAGCTGCGAGTCGCCGAGACCGCCGCCGCTGCGCAGGCGGTGCTCGACAAGCTGGCCGAGCAGAGCGAGGAGGCGCTGCGCCAGGCGCGCAAGGAGTTGGAGGACGTGGCGGTGATACGCGAGCGCTTCGAGCAGCAGCAGCTCGCGTGTTCCGAGAAGCAGCTGTCCAAGCTGAGCAACCTCGCCGAGGACGCCGAGACGGCGGCCGAGGCGGCGAGTGCACACCTCGCCGAGGTGATGTCAGCCGTCGTGGTGAAGACGGCAGCTCTCAAAGAGGCCCAGGAGAACGTCCGTGCGGCAGAGGCTCGCACGTCGGGTGCTCGCGCGGCGCTTGCGAGCGTGCGTGCGCGCCTCGACCGCGAGCGAGACGAGTTTGGCGTGGCAGCGGTGAAGCGGCTGGAGGCGGCGAGAGAGATGACTGGTGTGCTGGCCGAGCAGGTGGTGGTCAAAGTTGCGACGCTGGAGATGCAGCTCGAGGCGGCGCATCGCAAGGAAGAGATTGCGAAACAGCTGGACAATCAAATCGCCGTGCGGAGCGCGAAGGCAGCGATCAAGCAGCTATCCACGCGGCTGGCAACGGCGGTGGCCAAGAAGGCTGAGGTCGACGCGCTGGTGATCGCGGCGGCCGACGCCGTCGAAGCAGGCATCCGAAAGCAAATGCGCAACGAGGCAGTGGCCGCCAGCACGATGGCGAGCGTTGCCGAGGCGATGGCTGCGAGAGCGGAGGCCGAGGCGAAGGCCGCGGTCGCGCAACACGCGAATGTCGTCAAGGACGCCACCGCCAAGGGCTATGCAAGCAGTGATGCAAAGCGTCAGGTGGACCTGGCAAAGCACTTGGAGAGGGCTGCGATCGCAAAGGCCGCTCGCAAGCGTGATCAGGCACGAGACGCTAGGTCGGAGGCGGAGGCGGCCGAGAAGTTGGCGTGTGGCAAGATTGAGGAACGAGTGCAGAGTCTCGCAGTCGAAAGAAGGAAGGAGCAACGATGACGTTGGTAGTACGGTAGCACGAATGAGTCGCAATGTAGGAGTCAGTTATAGAAGAGTTGTTTGAGAGTCGCCTACCCTACGGCTGAGCGACCGGAGAACGAGCCCGGTCTGTAAGTAAAAGTAGTAATTCACGCCTCCAGGCAGCGTACACGTCTCACGGCGAGCCCGGACCGGCCAATTGGGGCCGGCGCGGGCGCCACCGGACGCGAAAAGCGCGATGGTCCGAGCTCCGACACGGTTCATATCATAACCATGTTCAACTTTTCACACGTCATATGTGAGTCTGAGGCAGCCATCAGGTGGTGGAATAAGAGAGTACGTCTACGTTTCTAGAAGTGCAGCGCATGTTCTGCGCTTCGTTGGGGGTACGCTTGGCGTGTGTGCGAGCATCGCGGACGAGGCAGGGGCGTCGCGTGCCAAAACGTGGCAGGAATTGGCCAAGGACCCCTCGAGGTGACCTGCCTTTGGGGGTTGTGCGCGCCGTTCACAGCTGCCGTTCACACCCCGAAGCTTTCTTTCCTTATCGAGCGCGCGATGGCTGAGGAGAACCTTGTTTGCCAGTGCTGAGCAGTCGGCTTCGCCAGCGAGTTGGCTCATCGCGCGCTCCGTCGCTCTTCGTGCTAAACGTGCGTCGGTGCGATCGCTGCACGGTCACACCGCACCGCCTTCGCACACGGAATACATCGAGTCCGCTCCCTGGTAGGTGCTTTCTTCCACGGAGCCCGCGGGGCACTTCTGCATCTCAGTGCTGCCGAATACACACGCTGCCTAAGCCTCTCTTCTTCTCTCTTGTTCGCAGGATGATCGCGATGCTCATCAACTGTGTAGCGGAGAAGACCAACGCCCACAGCGATAAAATCAACTCGGTCACCTTTTCGCCCGATGGCACGAAGATCGTGTCGGGATCGGCTGACGGGACGATCAAAGTCTGGGATTCGGGTGCGCTGCGCCCTCAAATCGCCCTTTCTTGGCCAAAACTGACGCCTGTGTTGGCTTGCCTGGCAGACAAGCTCGAGTTGCTGAGCGAGAAGACGAACGCCCACAGCGACTACATCACGTCAGTCGCGTTTTCCCCAGACGGGGCCAAGATTGCGTCGGGATCGTACGACAGGACGATCATAGTCTGGGAATCGGGTGCGCCGGAGCCCTCAAAATCGCCCCTCCTTGGCCAAAACTGACGCCTGCTGGCTTGTCTGGCAGACAAGCTGGAGCTGCTGAGCGAGAAGACGGTCGCCCACAGCGACTGCATCAACTCGGTGACGTTTTCACCGGACGGAACCAAGATCGTCTCGGGATCGCACGACGGGACGATCAAAGTCTGGGATTCGGGTGCGCCGCGAGCTCAAAATCGCCCCTCCTTGGCCAAAACTGACGCCTGCTGACTTGTCTGGCAGGCAAACTGGAGCTGCTGAGCGAGAAGACGAACGCCCACCGCGGTGCCTTAAAGGCAGTCGCGTGGGTCGCGTTTTCCCCGGACGGGACCAAGATCGTGTCTGCATCGGACGACAAGACTATCAAAGTCTGGGATTCGGGTGTGCCGAAGCCCTTAAAATCGCCTCTCCTTGGCCATAAACTAACGCCTGTTGGCTTGTCTGACAGACAAACTGGAGCTGTTGAGCGAGAAGACGAACGCCCACAGCGACTGCATCATGGTGGCGTTTTCCCCGGACGGGACCAAGATCGTGTCAGGATCGTGGGACAAGACGATCAAAGTCTGGGAATCTGGTGCGCCGAAGCCCTCAAAATTGCCCCTCCTTGGCCAAAACTAACGCCTGTTGGCTTGTCTGGCAGGCAAGCTGGAGCTGCTGAGCGTGAAGATGAACGCACACAGCCAAGAAATCACGTCGGTGGCGTTTTCCCCGGACGGGACCAAGATTGTGTCCGGATCGGACGACCAGACGATCAAAATCTGGGATTCGGGTGCGCCGGAGCCCTCAAAATCGCCCCTCCTTGGCCAAATCTGACGCTAGCTGGCTTGTCTGGCAGGCGCATTGGAGCTGTTGAGCGAGAAGACGGTCGCCCACAGCGACTGGGTCATGTCGGTCGCGTTTTCCCCGGACGGGGCCAAGATTGTGTCCGGATCGTACGACGGGACGATTAAAGTCTGGGATATGGTCAAGTGGTCTCGCAAAGATCATTTGATGTTCAATGATACCACCCAGCGATTCGTCTTGCTGCTGCTGTGGCTGAACAAATACAGTATGAAGTTTCCGGATGATGTGCTTGATCTACTCATCGAAACTTGCTTGCAAAGCAGTTGAGAGGTGTGGGGTGACGGCGGCTGGATGTGTCGCATCCGATCTGATCCACACGGGTCATGGCGCGCGCCGTTCTAGAGAGTCCTCGAGCAGTCGAATGATTCAGATTGACACGCATATGTTGACACAGGAACTTGTAAACTGCCTGTTAATTACTGGTACCACGTGCCCCAGGTATGGGGTACCACGCGAAAAATGCAATGCCAAATCCTGTCGTGTTAACGTTCACACACACGTTCACACCTCTTGCGGGGAGAAAAAACCGAGCTGAACTGTGTGTGGAGACCGCGCGCGTAAAACATGGGCCGCGTGCTCTTGAAGGAGCTCCGCAACGCGGCGCCGCGCGCGCCTTCCGACCGCCTTTCGACCGACAACGTGCGACCACTGGTCCTCTGCAGGCTCTCACAGATAAATCCGAATGAGGCGGCGGAAAATCAAAATTGGGTGGCCACGGCACGTTCAGATGAGTTTGGTGCACGAACGGAGGGCGGAGGCGAGGGTTGGTGCGCAGCTGATGCAGGCGCTGCAGGCGCAGGTGGTACAACTGACGAACCGTGTTTCTACCCTAGACGAAGCTCTCCTTGCCGAGCGTCGGGAAAACGAACAGCTGTCTCAAGAACGAGCAGAACGGCTTCGGGCGCAGGCGGAGGCGTCTGAGAACGCGTTGCGCGACCAGTTCCGAGCACTGTCGGCTCGGGTAGAAGCGCAAGTGGATCAAGGCGAGAAATCTCTTCGAGACTATCCTTCTCAGTTACGTGCCCAGGCGGACGCGTCGGAGGGGGTGCTCCGGCAGGAGATTGCGCGCCTGCGCTCGGAGGCAGCCGTTTCGCTCTCCGCCGCCAGCCCAAACTCGAGTCGTCCCCCGACTGTTGCGGAGCTGGGCCTCCGAGTGGAAGCGCTCAAGCAGTTGAAGGAGAGTGGCGTTCCAGCCTTCCCAGCTAAGGAACTTGGGTATACGCTCATGGAGCTACGGCTTGCAGGCTACTCGTTTGCGGAAGTGAGGCTCATACCCGGGTATACGCTCGCCGAGATCAAGGCCGTTGGGTACGTCGAGGGCCTCAAGGCGGCCGGGATTAAGTGTGACGACGCCAAGGCGGCCGGCTACACGCTCGCCGAGATGAGAGCGGGTGGCTTCACGTGCGCCGATGCCAAGACGGCCGGCTACACGCTCGCCGAGATGAGAGCGGGTGGCTTCACGTGCGCCGACGCCAAGGCGGCCGGGTTCGTCGAGGGCCTCAAGGCGGCGGGCTTCACGTGCGTGGAGGCCAAGGCGGTCGGCTACACGCTTGCGGAGATGAGAGCGGATGGCTTCACGTGCGCTCAGGCCAAGATGGCCAGCTACACGCTCACAGAGATGAGGGCAGACGCATACACGTGCCTCGAGGCGAAGACGGCCGGCTACACGCTTGAGGAGATGAGAGCGGGTGGCTACAACTGCGCCGAGGTCAAGGCGGCTGGCTACACATGTGTCGAAGCCAAGGCGGCGGGCTACACGCTCAAGGAAATGAGGGGCGCTGCGCCGGCCGCCGGGCCTGCTACCAGTGGCTTTTCATTCGGTGCGCCACCTGCATCCGCTGCGCCCGCTGTGCCCGCTGCGCCGGCGACGGGGGGCTTTTCGTTCACTGCGGTCGGCAACCCGCCTAGCACTCCGGTCACCGCGCCTGCTACCAGTGGGTTTTCATTCGGTGCGCCCGCTGCGCCCGCTGCGCCGGCTGCGCCGGCGACGGGTGGCTTTACGTTTACTGCGCTCGGCAACACGCCTTGCACGACGACCGCCGCGCCTGCTACAAGTGGCTTTTCATTTGCTGCGCCAGCAACAGTTGGCAAAGGACGAGGACGAGGACGAGGCACCAGCACGCCGGCCTCCGCGCCTGCTACAAGTGGGTTTTCATTCGGTGCGCCCGCTGTGCCAGCGACGGGTGGCTTATCATTTGCTGTAGTCGGCAGCCCGCCTGGCGACCAAGCAGGGCCTCGCCCGTCTTTCAAGGCAAAGCGGCCCGCAAAACCAGCCTTTGGCAGCCCCGCCGCCGGCTCTGGTTCACCGCCGGCACCAACCACTGGAACTCTGGCGGCGGCAGTCCCTTTGTCAAACGCCGCCCTGGAAAAGCTACACACGGCGGTGAAGGAGAACCAGTTGGCCGATGTGAAAACTCTGCTCGCCTCGGGCTCAAACCTAGTCAACATGGCTGATGACAACGGGATGACGGCACTCATCTGGGCTGCATCCAAGGGCCATGGTGAGATGGTCGGAGTCCTCCTCGAATTCGGCGCGGACAAGAAAGCGGTGACGAAAAAGGGCAATAACGCACTGCAGGCAGCCAAAATGGGTCAAGAACAGGCTCCCGGCGACGCGCGTTTCGACCATGCTATCCGAATTCTAGAAGCCCCGCCCGGACTCAAGCTCGAAGGTGGCTCGCTGCCAGGAAATGCGGCCAAATACGGTGGCACCTACAAGCTTGATCCGAGGAAGCTTGTAAACGGCCGGCCCGCGTATCAGCACACGAGCGATGCAACTTGCTGGATTGCGTTCGCTGGAGACCGCTGGATGGGGCTGCCTGAGTCGCTACTTGGTGAGAAGAAGGGCTTCCTGGACCTAACAGACTCAGCTGCTGCTTCGCCCGACGTGAGTGCCAAGACATGGAAGGTGAGCGGCAGAGCGGGCTCTGGTTGGGTTGAGGCGCCGCAGCTCAAGTGCACTGCTTGGACGCCGCCGCCGCCGCCACTCGCCGCCGAGCCCGTCGGTGCAATGGCTGGTAGTTCGGCGGGCTTTTACACATGCGCCGAGGCCAAGACGGCAGGCTTCACGCTTACTGAGATGAGAACGAGCGGGTACACATGCGCCGACGCCAAGGCGGCCGGGTTCGTCGAGGGCCTCAAGGCGGCGGGGTTCACTTGCCTCGAGGTGAAGACGGTCGGCTACACGCTCGCGGAAATGAGAGTGGGTGGCTTCACATGCGCCGAGGTCAAGGCGGCCGGGTACGTCACGGGCCTCAAGGAGGCCGGCTACACGTGCCTCGAGGTGAAGGCGGCCGGCGGTGGCTTCACGTGCGCCGACGCCAAGGCGGCCGGGTTCGTCGAGGGCCTCAAGGCGGCGGGGTTCACTTGCCTCGAGGTGAAGACGGTCGGCTACACGCTCGCGGAGATGAGAGTGGGTGGCTTCACATGCGCCGAGGTCAAGGCGGCCGGGTACGTCACGGGCCTCAAGGAGGCGAGCTACACGTGCCTCGAGGCGAAGGCGGCCGGCTACACGCTCGCAGGGATGAGAGCAGGCGGATACAATAGCACCGAGGTCAAGGCGGCCGGCTACACACTTGCGGAGATGAGAGTGGGAGGGTACACCGAGGGCCTCAAGGCGCTCGGCTACACGTGCGCCGAGGCGAAGGCGGCCGGGTACGTCATGGGCCTCAAGGAGGCGGGCTACACATGCGCGGAGGCCAAGGCAGGCAATTACACGTGCGCTCAGGTCAAGATGGCAGGGTATACGCTCGCAGAGATGAGAGCAGCCGGCTTCACGTGCGCCGAGGCGAAGGCGGCCGGGTTCAATCCCAAGGAGTCCATGCAGGCTGGCTTCACCTACCAAGAGGGGCTTGCGGTGGGTTATCCTTCCCATATCGATGGCCATCCTACCAATGTTACGTCGTGGAACTTCGGTATGCAACCACCGCGACTCGAATCGACGATCTCCCTCCCCGCGCTCCCACCGCCTCCGCGCGCGCGCCCCTCAGTCCAGCGTCCAATGAGGCGGGCCGCGGCGCTGCGTGCGGCCCGCGCCCTGCGTGCGGCTTGCTGGCGTAGTGACCCTTGCTGCAGACTCACGCCCGCTCGTGTGCGCGCATGGCGCAGGGGTTTATGACTGGAATGGGAACGATTTGTGATTGATAGGCTTCGCAGCCATGCCCGCCTGGGACAGCACCGCCGTGCCGCGATCCGTCCTCTATAGGGCGTGCTGGGCACCTAATGTTATCTGCGGCATCTGCGGCATCTGCGGCATCTGCGGCATCTGCGGAGCGAGAGGGTGGCCGCCGTTGCTGCCATGAGCCACGCGCCAAGCTGTGCAGGACGACAGAAAGAGCAAGAGCAAAAGATGAAAAGAACGATTGGACTTTGGCGCATCGTGAATGTTCGACAGTAATTGTAAACACCACGATCACTCGAGCACATAGAACAGAGTGAAAGTGTAGTAAGCCGTACGGCACACGACAGCTGTACTGTGTATTCGACGGGGTTTTGAAAAGCGTCCAGGATATTAAACATGCTCGATTTCACAGTTTAGTCACAGTAATCGCGATATATAACGGGATCCGATTTGATCCGATTGCCGTGCGCTCTGCGCGGTCCGGCGGGGTTTGGGGTTAGGGGAGTTAAATTACATTATTTCGCTTTGCGGCGCGCGGAGGAGCGCCGGGCCGCCGCGCGCGACATCACCGTGTCGGATGCGATTTACTACTTTGATCTTTCTTCGCATAAACCGTACTTGGTTGTACATGGATGTACTCCGAGTATTTTCAGCAGTTATCTCGGAAGTGCTCGCCCTCCTCGCGGGCCCGAGAGGCGAATCGGCTCTGGCGAGGGCCCGCTCGGCGCAACACCCGTCTCCACGCCCCGCTCGTCCTGAGACCCCATTCCATATGCACTCACGTCCCTTGTGCTCATCCCGCCGCCTCGCCCGTCGCAGGAGACGCACTGGAGGCACTGGAGGGTGACGCATGGGAGGGTGCGGGTGACCTCCCGCGGCGCCCACGGAATATGTGCGTCATCTTCCCGAGCGCCGCCATTGAATTCCACATGTCTCGATAGTCGGGCGACATGCTCTCGGGCGCCAGTTCTGTGTCGCCCACTTCGAGAGGCGCTGGCACGTCCTCTTCGGCCTCATCCTCCCCAAGGACCTCGCCGCTGCCGACGGCGGCGGCTTCGGCGGCGGCTTGGGCGGCGGCGAGCTCGGCGGCCTCGACCGCCTCGGCGTCATAGTCAGACGGCTTGTTCTCGAGCTTGAGTCCGTACGAGAGCATGATGGGACCAAGTCGCTCCTTGTGCACCACGTCTGCACCGCCACTCGCCGCAAGAAAGGCGCGCGTCACCTTGGCCTGCCGAACGGCCGCGTTCGAGAACTTGACCATGTGCGTGAACTCCTTGAGCTCCAGATGGCCGTCGCCGTTGAAGTCCCAGGTGCCAAAGGCGCGCAGCAGCATCTCCTCCTCGAGATCCATCAGCTTGTCCCAATGCTCGAGGGCGCGGAAGAGGAAAGAGTCGACGCAGACGCGCCCGACGGTCCCCTTGGCCGTTGGCTTCTTGCAGCTCAGGTCGTCGCCCACATTGATCTCCTTCACCTTCTGCTCGCCCTCCCCGCGCAACGACTTGCCGCTCTCATCGATCATCTTATCGGCGGTGAGCGGAAGGTCCTTTTTAGCATGGTCCGTCAGCACGGCCTCGAGGGTCTTGATCGCGCGGATAATGTCCGCTTCCTTCTTCGGGTCCATCTGCACCGCCGCGAACTTATTCGCAGCGGGAGCTTGGGGCTCACCTTCTGCGCTCGCCTTCGCGCTCGCCTTCTGCTCCTTTAGGTAGCTGACCTGCTTATTGAGCCGCTCGATGATCCTCTCGAAGTAGGCTGCGGGGACCTTGAGCACGTCCGGCTTCGCATAGCACGCCCAGAAGGCATCACCCTTCATGCCCGACAGATGGTCCTCCCGGCAGATCTTGACGAGCTGGCCCAAGACCTGGCGCATGAAGATGGCGGCCTGGTTTGAAAAGGGCTGGCTGGAGCTCTCGCCCTCGGCATCTCCGGGAACGAGAGCCGTCAGTGTGCGGAAGATCTCGAGCCGCGTGTGCGTCTCGGACGACTGCTTGAGCCCTTTGAGCGTATCCCGCAGATTCGCCTCGGCGATCTTCTTGAGGCCATACAGCTCGACGAACCGGTCCTCGACGAACTCGCCAAAGTCTTGATTGTCTTCCTCGGTCTCGCCTCGAGAAGCCATCTCAAGCTCGTACTCGACACGCGCCTGTATGCAAGCACGTGCCCACTCAGAAGGCAATCAAGGGGCAATCAAGGGGCGACCCAGAGGGGCATCCAGAGAGAGCCACCCCGCGAAGGGACATCAGGGGCAATCAAGGGCAATCAAGGGCAATCAAGGGCAATCAAGGGCAATCAAGGGCAGTCAAGGGCAGTCAAGGGCAATCAAGGGCATCCCGCGAAGGGACATCAGGGGTGGCACTTGCCTGCATCATCGTCCCCACCGTCTTGTGTAGCATCCAAGCGGGCACCGCCTTCGACCCCTTGAGCGAGGTGATCATCGGCTTGCCACGGTGACGCGAGCGCCGCTTCCGACCGTTGGCGCCCATGCCACCAGCGCCAGTGGCGCCATCGTCCTCATCATCGCCAGACCTTCGCTTCTCATTCATCGCCTTCAGGTGGGCTGCCGAGTCCGCCTGTATCGAGATATCCCGAGTGCCCGGCCCGCCCGAGCCTTCAAAGAACTCGGGGAAGCCCAGCTTCTCCATCATCTTCGACTTCTCCTCCTCCGACATGCTTGCAAACGCCTTGCGCTGCTCCTCCGTCATGCCCGCGAACGCCGCGCGCTGCGCCGCCGACATGGTCTCATACTTGGCGCGTTCCTCAGGTGAGAGCTTCTCGAGCTCCGCGGCGGGTAGGCCGCCAGCGTCGCCGCCGCCCCCTCGTCTCGAAGAGCCGCTCCCGCCCACCTTGATGGGCTTACCATCCGCGCCGATCATCTCGGGCACGCCCATCGTCTCCTTCATGTACGTCGCGCGCTCCTCGGCGCTCATCGACTGGTACGCCGCGCGAGCCTCCTCGCTCATCGAGGCGAAGGCCGCGCGCTCGGCGTCGCTCATATTCTCGTACAGCCGCTTCTGATCGGCGGGCAGCGCGGCGAGCGCCGCGGCCGAGAGGGGAGGGCCCACCACGCCCTGCTCACGCATCGCCTTGGCGCGCTCCTCGGGCGACATGGCTGCAAAGGCCGCGCGCTGCTCCTCGCTCATACCCGCAAACACTGCCTGCTCCGCCTCGCTCATGCTCTGGTACAAGGCCTTCTGCTCCGCGGGCAGCGCCGCAATCGCCGCAGCCCCGAGCGTCTCGCCCACGACGCCCATCTGTCGCATCATCTTCTTGCGCTCATCAGGGCTCATGGCCTGGTACGCCGCGCGCTCCGCGTCGGTCATGTTCGCAAAGGCCGCCATCTCGGCTTTGCTCATGCCCGCCATCGTCGCGAGAAGGGCTGCCTTCTCCTCGTCGGACATGGACTCGAAGGCCTTCCGCTGCTCGTCGCTCATGCCCGCGTACGCCGCTTGCTCCTCGGGCGACATCTTCTCGTACATCGCGCGCTGCTCGGGCGTGAGCTTCTCGAGCTCTTCGTCCGAAAACCCGCTCGCTGCGCCCCGCTTCGGACGGGGCGCGCGCGGCTGCTTCATTCGGGCGGCGGCGGCTTTCTGCCTCGCCATCTCCTCCCCTTGCTCCCTCGCGAGCGCGTCGGCGGCGGCTTGCGCCGCTTCTCGCTTCTGCTGCTGCTCGAGCTCCCGCTGCTGCTTCTGCTCGTCCCACTGCAGCCGCTGCCGCCGCTGCGCCTCTGCCTGAGCCCTGCCGAGGCTCGCGTTCGCCGCGATGCTGTCCGCATGGGCCTCGGCGCTCTTGCGAAGGGCGGCGAGGGCGGCGGGGTCGACCCGACCTGGGCGCGCGTTGTGCTCCTTGAGCTCCCGCAGCGCTCGCTCGCGTGCCCGCCGCTGCCGGACGTGGAACGGTGTGTCGTAGGAGAGGAGCGCCGCCCACGAGCCGGCGCTATCCGAGGCGCTGTGCCGCTGAGGGGTGACCAGACCTTGGCGGGGCTCCACGAGGGGGTTTGCGGTCGCGCGGTGCGCGCCGAGCGACCGGGCGAGCGGCAAGCGCGGCAGGGTTGGCGAAGGCGGCTGAGAGTTGAGCCTCCAGGCGAGCGGCGATCGGGCGCTCGGCCGGAAGGT
>JWZX01001441.1:0-12104 GCA_001275005.1 Chrysochromulina tobinii
CTCCTCATCGGCGTAATGCAGCAACAAAAGCTCCAATGGGGCCCGCTGTGCCCGCGACAGCATTGTCCGACAGCATGGAAAAACGTTTCTTCAAGACTGCTTTACAGCATTGGTTAGATTTCGACACCCAAGACACCGGACCGGCGTACATACGGATTCCGTCTGCACTAGCTCGAGGACCCCTGGACCCCCTTATCACAGCCATTCTCGATCAGGGCCGAATCTTGATGCGAAGAGCGTCGTCGTAGTCGCCCGCCCGTCCCTTGACCAACTTTGGTAGTGTGGGTTGAAAGGGCGGTCGACGCCCAGGGTGCCTTTGCCCTTGCAGCCCAGGATCTTGATCCGGTAGCGCTCCTCGGTGTTGCCAAAGGCATAGACGATAGAGGTGGCCGAGGACGTCGGCGACCGTGCCTCCGTGCCCCGCCGTGCATCACCGATCCTCGGCCCATGCCGGGCGGCTTTCGTTTTGGTGAGCGGCGCGACCACCTTGTATTCCTGGCACACCGCCCGTGGTATCATCACCCTCGAGCTCAGCGCACAGCGCTCAGCGGGGCATGGCGGGGTAACACGTTGGGCGGGGTGTGCACATGCTCAGAGTCAAGCTCGAGGAAGTTTGCGGTAACTTTTAAGTTTAAACTTGTAGCCGGTTTTAGCACCCTAATGGCCACCTCCTGATTTGGTTGCTTTGCGCCCGCCGCCGCCTCCAGCGGGCGCGTTGTGCGTGCGTACTTGGCTGACACTCTTGCCGGCCGCCTTGGATCGCTCGCTGAGAGCACCGCTTGTGCCCGAGCCCTTTTCGTGCCCGTGCCGCGCGCCCTTGGCAGCAGCGGCGGCACTGGTCGCCTCTGGCGGCACGGGTGCGGGCTTGTTGCCGGCCGCGTGTCGGAGGGCCTCGGCCTCATCGACGACGAGCCCCCCTGCACGGTCGAGCCGCGTCGGATTGAGGCCACGCCCAATGAGAGGCTGCTTGACACGCTCGACGGCACGCGTCGCCGGGCTGAAAGAGACACGCGATCGGTGCGACGAGGCTGCCGAGCGGTGCGATGGGTCTGGCGCCCCCATAGGCAAGGCCCAGCCATCATCGCGTCGCCGGATCGGCGGTAAGCCGTCGTCCTTGCCGATGCCAGTGGCGGCGGCCGTGGTGGCCACCGGCGTGGTCTCAGTAGCTCGGTGGTGCCACTCGTCAAGCACCTCGTCCTCGCGCCCGTGTGATTTGTGCATACCCATTTGATCCAGCAGCGCGCGCAACGGTGGGCTGTGATTGCGCGGCTGCTCGGTTGTCTCGCCGCCCTCGTGCCTAGCCTTGCTGGTACCCTTGCTGGTACCCTTGCTGGTACCCTTGCCGGTACCCTCGGGCAGCGGGATGCGCAGCTGCTCGCGCTGGGTCCCCACGGGCGTGGCCTGGTAGATGGCGTCGAGTTCGTCGTATGCCGCAAAGAGGTCGCGTGCGTCGAGGGCCCGCTGCTCGTCATGCATGAACTCAGCAATCGCCTCGCGCTGCTCGCGCGAGAGATCACCGTCATCGTGCAGCCACGACTCGCGGCTCGAGGCTGAGTGCGACGGGCTGGTAAGCGCGTCGGGATCGACGCTCAGCTCTTCGTCGTTTGCGCGACGCTCGGGCGAGGCTCCGCTCCGCTCGGGCGAGGGGCCGCGCTGATCGCGCGACGCGCCGCGCCCTCTCCCGTCGAGGGATGCGCCACCCCCGCGCTGGCGCGGTGCCTGTGCCTGCGCTGGCAGCGGCGGCGACGGCTGCCCGCGTGTGCCTCCGCCTGGATGCAACGAGGAGAGGTCAGCGAGGCTCGCATAATTCTCCTCGAGCGACGCCCGGCGTAGCAGGTGGGGCTCCGGACGGCGCAGCAAATCTGCATCGAGCCAGCCGCTTGTGCCGGCGGCGGACGGGCCCACCCCACGAGGCGGTGAGGGCCTGCGATTGGGCGGGATTTGCAGCTTCATCGTGAGCACCGCCCGTACATTGTCCATACTATTTGCGTCGCTGGCCGCGGGTTGTAGGCCGCTCAGCCCCGTAGTGAACCGGTCGGTCGGTCTCTGGCTGAATAGGCCGGAGGTGTACTCTGTGTCAGCCTCGCTCGAGCGCCAGCTGTAAGCGACGGCCGAAGGCTCCCGCATCGCCGCTGCGAGGGCCGCGCGAATTCCAGGCGAGCTCGAGAGCGCCCCCGCCAAGCAGCCGGACGAAGGCGCACCCACTGGCAGCCAACCTTTGGCGCCAAGGCGGTCCATGAGACTCTCGGTGCGGCTCGGGCCGCCCCCACTGCCGTCCGGGCTCGTGCTGGGCACTGGGTGCGCCGGCGAGCCGGGACGATCGCCGCCGCCGCCACCGCCACCGCCATTGTGGCTGCTGCCTGCCGTTGAACTGGCGCCGGTGGGGCGGATGCCGGTGCTGCGGCTGCGCCCCCGGCTCACCTGCGAGGTTGTGACTTCCTTGTGCTCCTTCTCCATGTCCTTCACGGCCTTGGCCGCCTTTTGCTCCTTTTCCATGTCCTTAACGGCCTTCACCTTCACGGCTGTGATGGCCGCCTTGACCTTTTCCGCATCGCGCTTCTTCTCGAGCGCCTCCTCGGCGGCCGCGCCGCTGCTACCACTGATTCCACCACCGACAGCACTGCCGCCAGCGCCTCCGGCACCTCCGCTACCGCGCACTGTGCTGCCCTGCGCTGCTTTCTTTCGCGGCGCATCCTGGGCCGATGCACTGCGCGCGCCTGCGGGCACCAGGAAGGCCGATGCACCACTCGCTCCACTAGCGCTCCCCGCGGCGCCGCCAGCGTTGCCGGCACTGCTAAAGCCTACGTTGCCGCGGGCACCGCCTCGCTCCCTGTCGGGGCAGCCTGACGCGACGGTGGGGTCCCGCGCGCCGCCAGTCGGTGGGGCGAGGCTGCCAGCCTCGAGGCGCGTAAGCTCGCCCATCACGAGCTCGCGCTCCATCGCCAGTCCCGCAAGGCTCTGAGGGGCAGTGCGCAGCAGCTTTGAGCCCTCCCCGAGCGCCGCGCGCGCCGCCTCCACAGCCAGGCCATAGCGAACCATGAGTGGCTTGCGCTCGAGCATCGAATACTTGAGCGGCGGCGCTTCAAGCAGCCCGAGCCGTTTGCGCAGCGCCGAGGCGGTCAGCGACGCGCCGCCGAAGAAAATGGTCGCGGCGTCGAGCGGGTCGCAGCCGAGAGGACAGATGGACTCGAGTGCCTCTATCGCGCGCGCCGCGTGCTCCATCGGCGCTTCCTTCGAGAGCCGTGACGCAGCAGGTGGCTCGTGCCCAGCCAACGGCGACGACGATAGCGTCGATCGCTGGAGTTGAGGTTCTGGCCTGTGTGATGCCACTGGCGACGAGGCCCGCGACGAGGTCGAGCCCGGCTGCTGCTCGGGCTGCGGTTGATCAGGCAGCTCCTCCTCTTGCTGCTGACGCTGCTGACGCTGCTGCAGCTCCTTGCGCTCACGCACGGCGGCACGTACATCGGCGAGCGCAGCGGCGCGGGCTTGCGGCCGCGAGGCACTGGCGGCCGAGGCTGCCTGTCCCGGACCGGCCACAAGTGGACGCGCTGCAGCAGGTCGTGGTCCGCCACCCAGGCCACGCCGACGCGAAAGGCCGTCGCCTGATTGCGACGCACCTTCTATTGACGAGAGCCGTTCAGCCAGCGCGGCATAGATGGGCGCACTCGTGCCAACTCTTTGCAGCGCGTCTCGCGACCGACTCACAGGCCGCGACCTCCAGCCGAGATTCGCCGTCGTCTGCGAAGCCGCCGTCGCCTGCGAAGCTACCGTCGCTTGCGAAGCAACTGTACCATCAGCTGGTCGCTGGGGTGCTGACGGCTTGGCTGGTCGGCCGCGTGGCGGCGGCGGCGGGTTACTGCTGCTTCCACCACCGCCACCTTGACTACTGTTGCCACACGCTCGCTCCATGGCTCGCTCCTTCTCTGCCTCTATTCTGGCCTGCTTGCGCACCTTGCGCATGTGAGCATGCCATGCGGAAGTGTGCGTACTCACTATGTCGGAGGTGAGCGCCGAGCGGTCCGATGCGCCACCGGCCTGGCTGTCGTCCATGTAAGGTCCTTTCCTTTCGTTTGAGGTGGTTTCATCCTGTTTCGCGTTGCGCGTTGCAGCGGTACTTCACACGTCATCTGGATTGTGGGACGGGCAGACCGCACGCGTGCGCGCGCAGCCATGCACCTCGCACGGCACGCCGAGTCGCCGACTTACCGCGTACCTATGCGCTAGAATCTGTCTGGCGACCCGGCGACGAACGCTGCGGCGGCGTCGCAACCCCGCCGAGGCCGCCAAGAAACGAACGGACGATTTTGATCACCAAGATTGGGAAGAGAGTCCGTAACGGCTGGTCCCAAGATGGAAAAAATGCGAGCGAAAATTTCGTCAAAAGGGTTTGAGAAGATTCCTGTTGGTGCGGATCGGGAGGACGAGAGTGCCGTCGAAGTGGATCGCAAGAACCTCCGAAAAGCGACCATCCAAGATGAACGCCGTGCTCGAGCGAGGCTTGTCGCTCGAGGTCGAGGACAACCTCGAGGCAACCTTGACTCTCGAATCCAGTCGGTGGCGCGGTCGAAGCATCGGCTTTGGAATGGAGCGGTGCCTATCCGAAGATTGTATGACCGTTTCGATGAGGTTCACTGCATCTGAGATGGACTTGGTGGGCATGGGCCTGTCACGTATCCCGGTCAGCCCGTCACGCCAAAAAGTACGCGCACCGTAGAATAATTCCTGGATGTATTGTCCCTCATCGCTGACCTCTCCTCTTGATCAATCTCGCCCTCGCGCGCACAGGATCCTTCGTGCGTAACCACCATGAAGCATGAGGTTCACCGTGTCTTCAAGATGCGCGTCGGATCCCTGCAGACTCTGCGCAGGAAGGGCGCTCGCACGGCCACCTTCTTTTCCGTGATCATGTGGCTGATCTCCACTGGAGCTGTTGCCGCGCTCGCAGTATACGCTGTACCGCGTTTCTTCCACCATCAGAGTCTGCTTTCAGCATCAACGGCGGCGCCGCGTGCGGCTGTGCTCAACCGTGCCGCGGTCTGGGAAGGCTTGCCCCCCCACGAGACGTTTAAGAAGCTGACTTTCAATGCGTTCGTCGGTGGCGCACTCTTTGACCCGAGAGTGCTCCGAGGGTGCGTGGACATGGCGAGCGAGACCATTGAGGCGCTGCGGATGCAGTGTGCGCCCCTCTCGAGCGAGGCCGATTGCCTGCGTGCGCACGCGGTGCCGAACATGCCCATCGCCGCGGTTGGCCTCGCAAGTGCCGTCGCCAGCGTGCTCACCACGAAGCCGGTCGAGCTTCTGACGGAGTCCGAGGTCGCGCTGCTCGCGCAGTACGTGGGGCTTGCTGGCGGCATGCACGGCGAGGCCACCTCCGAGAGCAGCGCGAGCGAGTTCGCCGCGGTGAGGGCGCATTCGCACGCGACGGATGAGCTGGACGTATCCCAGGCGCTGCTCTCGGCGCGGCTCTGCGGCTCGACCTACTTTAGCTGCGACATGACAGATGCGTGGGAGGTGACCGCGCGCCTCGAGGAGGAGTGCGAGGCTGCCGGGCTGCGCCTGATACGCGAGCTTCACGGCGGGGCGGACGAGTACGCGTTCGTGGCGCAGGAGCCGAGCGGCCGCGTCTCTGTGGTATTTCGCGGGAGCTGCACGCTCAAGAACGTGCTCACCGACATCGACATGGTGCGCGGCCACTACGCCGAGAAGGAGACCGCGTCGGAGCTCCTCGCGCGGGCGACGGGGATGCCCCTGAAAGAGCTCGCCGGAGGGCCGATGACGCTGCACCGAGGCTTCGTCGAGGCGTACCTGGCGCTCCGCGAGGATCTCCTCGAGACGCTCGGCGACCTCGCGGCGCAGTTCTCTCCTCGCGGCGAGGAGCTGCTCGAGGTGCACGTGACAGGGCATTCGATGGGAGGGGCAATGGCGATGCTCGCGGCGCTGGAGCTCGACCACCGACGGCAGCACCACGGGCTCGGGGTTGCCAGGCCGCAGACGTATACCTTCGCCGCGCCGCGCCTCGGTGACAAGCTGTTCGCCGACCTGTTCACACGCACCTTCCCCGAGCCAGCGGACCACTGGGCACTCCAGGCGCCATCGGATGCCGTGCCGCACCTGCCATTCGCCGCGTGGGGCTTCCGTCACCCTTCGGGGGTCGCCAAGCTCGGAGGGAGCCCGAGCTTCAACAGCACACCGGAAGGGCGAACTCGAGCGGCATCAGCGGTGCGTGCGGCGCTGCGCCGCTCGACCGACGCAGGCGACAGTGTGCATGCGCTGCGACCAAAGGACGGCGACATGCGGAATTGGGCGTTCTGCCACGACCTGAACGAGTATGTCCATCACCTGCGCGCCATGGTCGGCGATGTCACTAAGGACGAATTCCAGCCGTAACTCCAATGTGAGGCGTGATTGGGTGGAGAACAAGGGCGACAACACGGGCGATGACGAGGTCGAATGTGGCATCATTGTACATTAGTTGGCGAGTCCGCGGTGGGGCAGGCACGGCGAACTAGCATGGAGAGATGTGAGCGAGTTTGCGATAGAGGTGCCTCGGCCGCAGCCGCTGGAGTGCCAGCGCCGGCCCGCAGCCGCGCAGTGAGTACAAGTAAGTAAGTACCGAACGCCCGGCCTGGTGGCAACGACCCACGTGGCGCGACGGGGGGTAGCCGCGCACACTGAGACAGATGAGATACGGACTGGACTGTAGACATGCGGTGGTTCTGAATCATGCGGATTGCTTTTGGAAAAAGCAGACGGAGCGACCACAGATTCCGACGTCTGAGAGCGGGTCCCGGTGGGAACGCGATCTCGGGAAATCTCTCGAGACTCGACACTCGTACGACCTTCGATATGGCGTCACACATGGAGGAGATGTGTGTCTTGTGTGTACGGCCTTGTGTGGGCCACGCCTCCGTTCTTTCGATAGCGGCTCCCCGTGCTTGGGGGTCCATGCGCGTTGTGTTGAGCGTCTAGTTGTCGAGCCAATGAGCATTGCAAGCCAGGGCCAGCAATAACACATGAGCGCTGAGCGCAGCGCGACACCAAACGACTTGCCAATGGAGAGCGTAGCCGAGGCCAAGCTACGATTCGAGGCTGAACTTGAATTCGTGCAGGCACTTGCCAACCCCGAGTACCTCCATTATCTCGCGCAGAACCGCTTCTTTGACGACCCACGATTCGTGGACTACATTGAGTATCTGCAATATTGGCGGGATGTACCCTACTGCTTGCACATTGTGTTTCCACACTGCTTGCGTGTTCTTGAGCTGCTGCAAAGTGAGCGCTTTGTGGCTGCTCTCAAACGTGCCGACTTTAAGGAAATGCTACACAAACAACAATATTGGCATTGGCTCATGCGAGCTGATGTGCGTCGCTCTGCTCCTATAGAGGGTGCCCCTCAGCCACCCGCACGTAATATGGCGCAATAGCGTGTGAATGCGTATTAGCTTCAGTTTGTCCTGGAATCCAGCAAGAAACTGATAACGATTCATGACAAACGCACATCCGGACACGCGAGGCTCCGGACCGGCGCGAGGCCCAGCGCCCACGCAGGCCGCGGGTTCACGTTCACGTTATTTTGCCATCTCGGCAAGACGCACGACTACAGGTCCCGTGGAGACACAACGTGGAGGGCGCGAGGGGTCGCAGGCCGCGGGTGACGGTTGCGGATACCCGCACCAGGGGTTGACAGCGCATCGGCGTGCAACCGCTATGAATACGCCCCCGACCCTCCACATAGGTTGGCGCACATACGTCCACGCGGACCGGATGTGCTTGTGTGCCTGCTAACGCCGGGCCGGCGCCTTTCCTACCCCTGTTGCGCAGCTATGTCAGCGCACGAGCTTGCGAGAGATGGCGACGGCTGCGACGGCGCCAACTGCAATGCCTGCCGCAAAGCCCAGCAACGAGTCACGCATGGCGATCTGGGCCTCCTTGGTCTTGACGGCCAGCTCCTCTTTGGCCGTTGGCTGCTGCCCACCGGCGAGCTGCCCACCCTTGGCTTCTTCGAGCGCCTCCAGCTTGGCTTCCAGCGCCGCAAGTTGCTCGCCAGAGTTCGAGCGCGCCATCGACTGCACGGGGACGCGGTACCATCGCACCGCCCACGGTGAGCCCTTCGAGTCGAGCATGATCGCCTGCAGCCGGCGGAACATCTCGAAGCAGCCGTCGATCTCCTCGCGGAATCCTGAGATCGACTCCACAGAGAGGCCGAGAGGCACTCCGCATTGACCAGCTGCACCCAGGATGCGCTCGAGCGCCTCGCAGCACACATCGATCGACTCGAGCACCGCGGCCTCTTTGCTCTTGGACTCCGATGCGTTCGCCTTGGCCAGAATGCGCTGCTCCACAGCCTCGGGCATGTGGATGCCCAGCCATCGCGCGAATTCGAGCGTCTTCGGCCGACCGACGGGTGCAAACGTCAGTAGGATCTTGACGGGTTTCTGTCCGCGGCGGCGGCACTCGTCGGCGTAGTCGTGCAACAGCTTGATCGTTGCCTCGGCGTCGTACACCGCCTGAGAGATGAACCACTGCGCGCCGAAGTCCACCTTGCGCAGGATGTTCAGGTGTTCAGTACCCTTCGTCAGGTGGCGCTCGGCAATCGTCACGCAGCCGAATGCGAGATTCTTGCGCGCCTTGACGAGTGCGGCCGCACGCTCCATGGAGAGTCGCGGGCCTTCGCGGGAGGATGAGGGGCCGACGAGGTTGAGCGTGTGATGGTTGCGCATGGTCGCATCGTCAAGCCATTTGTTGAATGCGGCCTCGTCCGGCTCGCTGCATGCGTGGTAGAGCACAGTGCTCTTGCCCGACTCGGGTGGGAAGAGGGCCGCGTACTCACTGGGTTCAATTGTTCGCTGGAATGGGAACGGCCGAGACGCGGCGTTGCGTGCGCTCTCGTCCTGAATGTCGTACACGATGAATCCATCCGACGCGTGCGCACGGGAGCGTGCAACGAACTTGGAGCAAATTTTCTCAGCTTCGACTGGAGTGGTGCCCTCACGGGGGGGCGTAGATCCGAAAAGGAAGGTGGGCCGCGACGGATCGGAGAGTGCTCTGGCGAGCCACATCGGATCCCATCCGCGTTTATCGTAAGCGGTCATGTCTTCCAGTGTGTTGGGTGGGGTCGGTGATTGGTCGGTGACGTCGGTGTGCGGTGTTTTGGAACGCGGTCCCGTCCGAAGTCCTCAAGCGTGAATGAGAAAAGCGCTGTTTTGGCATAAAAAACCTGACTAATTCGCGCGAGCCAGGCGGAATTAGTGCAAAGGCAAGACATGCGCGCGTTGCGGTGCACGGCCCGTACAGGTCGCCGACGCGCAGTCTGACTGGACCGCTTCGACTTGGCACTTACCGCGAACTGCAATTCTGCATTTTTGGCTATTGCCGAACGCGAGCGCGTCGCGCCGCCGGCCCTGAGTTTCAGAATTCAGTTTGAGTTTCAGTTAGCAGTGTCGCCTGGCCGTGTCACGTGTGATGCTAGAGCCTGTGAAGCTAGAAATGGAAGAACTCTCTGTGAAGCTGTGTGGAACCGCGGCGACCGGAGCCGTCTTTATAGACGCCGTCTATCCGTTTCCGAGTCGCTCATTGGGCCTCAACCTCAAGTCGCCTGACGAGAGCTCTTCTCGCAGCCCCTCGATCTCCTCGGACATTGCTCGCGAGCGCGTATCGTCCAAGCACCCAATGATGGCCGCGCAGAGGGCCGCAGCGCCCGCGTAGCAAGAAAGCGCCGTCGCGGGCGAGGCCGCCCACACGCCGCCGGCCACGTAAGACGTGGCGGCGCCAGCGAGGCGGGAAGCGGCCGAGACGAGCCCGAAGCCCGTCGCGCGCAGCCGCGTGGGTAGCCGCTCTGCCGAGAGGACGTACAGCGCTGAGTACGAGCCGAAGGCGGCGGCACGACCGACTACCACGAGGGCTACGAGCACGACAGCTGCCTCCATCGACCCTTGGCCGCTCACGAGAATGACGAGCGCCATCAAGCCGAGTGCAGCGGCGACGATGAGAGTGCCGCCCGAGACAGTGCGCACGCGGCCTGCCCGGTCGATTCGTGGCCGTGGCGAGCAATAGGCCGGGCACCTCACCGACCGTAGCGAGCAGTGAGGTGGCGTAGTCTGCGTCCGAGGTGCCTGACGCATCAGTAGCGTTGGCGATGGCGGGAGCGGCGGGCGGAAGCGCCGTTGCGAGCAGCTTGGGCGTCACGAAAATCATCCCAAAATAAGTGAACGTGAGCAGGAACCAGCCCGCACACAGTGCAGCGGAGGCCAGCCGAAGCGACGGGTGAAATACGGAACCCACGTGCGCGGCGGTAGCGGCGGCGGCATCGAAAGCGCCGTAACGGGCGCACCCGTGCAGCTCACAGCGCTCGCTTACCCTCGGGACCGGAGCGCCGTCATGAGCGCCGCCGTCCTCGTCGCACGGCTCGCTCGGTGCACCCGTGTAGCAAGGGGCCGCCACGGCAAGGGCCTCGGCAGGGCCAAGGGGAGGTGGCTGCCCGTTGGTGATCGCAGCGTGCCGCAAGAGTGCGGCAGCGGACGCTGACTTGCCTCGTGTCGTGAGCCAGCGGGGCGACTCGGGCACGCGTCTCGCAAGGCCTAGAGCCAACCAGAGTGGCAGTGTCGAGAGCAGCAGCACCCAGCGCCAGCCGGCCGGCCTGCGCAGCAGAAGCCATACGAGGAGCACCTCGACGACGGAGCCTGCTACAAAGAAGAGCTCGAACCACATGAGAAGCGGGCCGCGCGATCGCCGCGGCAGAAGCTCGCTGCAGAGCGCGAAGCCGAGGTTCGTGCCAGAGAGTCCGAGCCCGACCAGCGCACGCAGCCCGAGGAAGACGAAGATGCCGCCGTCGGGAGCTCCGGCACTCAGCACGCCGCCGACGGCCGTGATCGACGTGGTGATCAGCCACCCAGCTCGGCGGCCATAGTGGTCTGTGAAGATGCCCCACAATAACGCGCCCACCAGCATGCCCACAAACATGATGCTGGCGAGCGAATCGGCTGTCGCCTGCGGAACATTCCACTCCACTGCAAGGACGGGAAGGACAAACGCAATCACGGTGAGCTCCATCGCGTCGCCCATCCATGTCAACCCGGTGGCACATATCAAAGGCCACTGGAAGCGACCGGCGCCGATGCGTTCCAAGACGTCCTCAAGCGACACAACTTTGTGATGATAGACGGTCGGCTCGCTGTCCATCCGAGTCCATCACGTCAGGGATCCTTGGTCTGGATTGCGGAGCGCGTCGGAAAGGGTGTGAACGTTAACAGCCGGAAAGGGCTTGAAAGGGTGTGAAAGTTAACACGACACAACCGGACTGCACAATCCTTGGTGTGTAGGCGCCTCGTGTGAACATGGCTGTTAACACACCGCCGCCGTGGACAGCGACTACTTTAAACGACCTCTCTCAGCAGATCCCCAATGACGTTCGCTGCTCCGCGATTCACCTCAGAGACTCCCACCAGCGCACGCCGGAGCTCCACTCAGATAGCCTGTTTTCCATCAACAACCGCCGTCTTCGCGCAAAAAAAAAAACAAAAAAAACCCGCAAAAATCGTTGCAGGATTGCAGACTCTGATAATTGATGAATATCGCGGAATCCTGTCAAAATGCTCCACAATCATCTGGAAGTGGTACCAGACGAACTCCTGGGCGCGCCCATAGACGTAGGCGACGCTGCCGAGCTTCTTCTGCACGTAGTGATGACGCGAGCATGCATTCTGCCTCTGCACGAAGCCGCCTGAGCCTCTTGGAAAGAGCACCGTGTGAGCGGCATTGTCCGGGCTCGTCATCGGCTCGTCGGACGCAGCAGCCTGTGCTAGGTCGTCGTCGCGTCCTCGTGCATCACGTGGGCGCTTGTCGCCGATGATCTGCTCCTCGCGCACGCGCTCATGATCAGCTGCCTGAGGCAGAGGGAGCACAGACACGGCTGCTCCGACGAAGGGCGGGGGCCGCGCGAGGGCACTTTGGGTGCCGGCCGCCCGCTGTCGCTGGCGGCGCGAGGCCCGATGGCGTTCGTCGTCGGACTCATCGCTGGCATCATCCGAGTCGCTGCTCTCCTCGTGGAGGAGTGGCTGAGAGCCGTTGAGTTCGCGCTCGAGGCACGTCAGGGTCTCCTCGATGAT
>JWZX01001442.1:0-17420 GCA_001275005.1 Chrysochromulina tobinii
GCGGTGGCGGCGGTGGCGGCGGGAGCGACGGCGGCGGCGGCGGCGGCGGCAGTCTCCTTAGGCGTGGGCGCGGGCGGCCCAGGCAGCGGCGCCGCCGAGCTCCAGTTGTACGAGCAGCCCGCGTCGCAGACGAGGCGGAAGACGTTCACGAGCCCCATAGAGTGGGAGCTGTGGTAGATGCCCGCCCCGCCGTCGACGCGCTTCAAAGAGCAGCCGCAGCTCCTCGCGTGCTCCTCCACGAGCAGCACGAGGCAGTCGAGGTTTGGCTGCTCGGCGATGCAGCAGCGCTGAAGCGGGCGCGGGGTGTTGCCCCAGCCGGAGCCGCGCTTCAAGTTGTCGACGGCGTCGGGTTTGACGAGCTCGAGCGCGCGAGGAGCAGGCGGCCGCGCCGCCTCAGCGGCGCGCTGGGCACCTCTGCTCCCCGCTGCGCCGCTGTGCGCGTCATGCTGCAGGTCGATGTCATCGAGCGCACCGAGCGTCGTGGCTTTCGGCGCGGCCGGGCGGAGCGAGCCGCCTTTTGCTGGCGGCCGCCACTCGATAACCTCGGTCGGCTCGGCGCGCCGCCACAGCTTCTTGCCGCACGTGCTCCATCCCAAGCCGCATGCGTGCAACAACGCTTCGACGACATTGCCAGGGTTGGAATGCCAGTTGATCTCGCGGAGCAAGTGGCTGTTGATCGGGCTGAGCACGTCACTGAGCTCCGTGGTCTTGTCGGCGAACGCCTCGGCAGCGTGTTGAAGGATCGTCTGCAGCACGGAGACCACCGACAGACTCACCCGCACCTTTCTGCACTTTTCCGCCACCACAGCACCGGCCTCGGCGTCGCCGACTTCGCGATTCACTCTCGCCTTGGTCGGCATCGACCACGGACGTCGCCTCAGAGCCCGAACGGGCCGATCCGAGCGCGACTGGAGCCGCCAGGGAGCCCGGCAGCGACGCGCACTAGGGCCATGATTCGTCCGGGCCCGGACGGGGCTTGCGGAATGGGGGCGTGACGTGGGCCTTAACAGGCCAATTCACACGCTCTCCTTTCACTCTTGGCGATGCCGTCGCCTTCGAAGTCCTCGCCGCCCAAGCGCTTCCGCCCGACGCCGGCTGCGATCGCGAATATCCGGCCGTACAAGCCCGCGGCCACATCGTCAGGTTCCACCTCGAAATCCGCCGCCAGTCGTAAGCGGCGCTCGGCGGGATCTTCGCGTGTCGGCCGCTTCATTCGGCGGTATGGTGATGGACGGCTTGCCACCGAATCGTGCGAGGCCGCGCTCAAGCACATCGTCGGCGTGTTCGCCGCCGAGGTCGCCAAGCTTGCGAGCGAGCTTCGCACCGCAGATTCACGTGCAACCGCAACGGCCACTACCGAGGAGGGCGATGTGCGCAGGGTGCTTGCAAGGCTGCAAGGTGGCGCCCCTCCCCCTCAGGGACGGGATGGAATCCTGGAGCACGTCGACAAGCTCGCCGGGCACTTGAAGAGCAATAATGCAGAGGCCATTGAGCACGCGCTCGCTCTGCTCGAGGGCTTCGGGGAATGCGATTGGCGCGTACCGATCGACCAGAGCGGCAGCGCAAAGCCTCCGGTAACCAACCCGTTGACTACCACCTCTGTCGCTCAATCATCCAGCTCAGCAGGGCCCTCGAGCTCAGCGAGGATAGGCGCGCCGGTGCATTTGCGCGACGCCTTCCTATGTCGTATTGATGACACATGACGTTGACAACATGCACGAAGGGTAAGGTAGAGCACACACCAAAACACCACAGGTCAGCTGTAGCACAGTGTACTCAACTCTCTGAAGGCACGGCACCTACACTAGTCCGTGCAGCGTAGATAAGATCACTAGTCCACTCTCAGGTATACGTTACGATAGCTGAGCCCGAGAGAGGGGAAAAGCCTCATCAGCAGCTCCACCAGCACCCATGACAGCACCCTCCCTCCGACCCCGACAGACCGGGGCGGGGGCGCGGGCGGGCGACCGCGGGGACAGCACCGACCGTGCGACGCGGAAAAAACGCGCGTTTCAGTACTCGTTTGAATCTATATGTATATCATCTTGGCGAGCATAAAGCGCGCTATGATGGCCTCAGAGTTTCAATCGGTGGGAGTCTCGTCCTCGGGCTCTCGACTGTTACCCGTCACGTCGAAGGTGAATGCTGCGTGGACGCCGTTGGGGACGGCGTTGAGGAAGAGCTTGCCGTTGAGGTAGCGCGCGTGCAGCGCCGCGAGGGGTAACCCGACCCCAAGCCCCTCGAAGGCAGAGCCGAAGGCGCGAGAGTACGTGTACGTGGCTTCCCGCTCCTTGTTCGTCGTCTGCAAGAAGCGTAGCGCGTGCGATGGCTCGGTGAGCCCACCGCCATAGTCGCTGACACCCACGAAGGCCACCCCGGCTCGCACGCCATGCCGCACTTCTATCGGCGCGAGCTGATCCAGCTTGTCCGCTCCCACACGCCTCACGTGCGCACCCATCGCGTTCTTGAGGATTTCATGCACTGGGAAGGCGACGAACGGTGCAAGCATCACCGAGTCGGCCGGAGTCGAGGCCTCGCCACCAGCTACTCGGATCTCGGCCACTCTGATCTCCGGCGAGTCGCCAAATTTCTCGCGGCAAAAGGCACGCGAGTCGTCGATGACATGCTGCAGCAGCGAGCTGAGCTCTGCGGTTGGCATCAGCGGTGCCCCTGCTGCAAGTGCCTGGACGAGGGCACGGTTGCCGATAAGACTCGAAAACGAGGATCGTAGTAATCGCTGGCTAGGCGGGCCACTGCGAGTGGCCTCTGGCAGTTTTCGTAGCGCCTCAACGGCCGCTTGAGAGCCCTCCTCAATCTCCATGAGTGCGGCTGTGTCCTCGGCAGCGGCACTTGCAGCAAGCCAGCTGCGCTCCAAGCGAGCACGCGCGGGCTGGAGCGCGTCAGGCACGACAGCTGCTGCGAGCGCGGCGTGCTGAGACGCCAATCGCGCACGCAGTTCTGTCGAGAGCGTCGGCGCCGATGCTGCGGCCAGCTCGCGGAGAGAGAACCGCATTTGCACGCAGCTCTGCGATGTCGAGAGCGTCGGCGCAGCGGTGCACGAGGCAGAGAGGGCAGGGTACAGACACAGTCCAGATGTGGAGTGACGTGCACACCTTCGAAGCGCACCACTTTGGCATTCCAGAACTTTGTGTCTGTCACACCAATCGCCGGGCGCTCGCGCCGAACCCCGACCGCCCGCGCAAACGGCGCGGCAATCCGCATGAATCCGATGCAAGCACGGGGGATAATCGAGCACGCGGACGAGGGTTCGCATCACTCGGAGCTTGACAGCGTGCTACAAGATCCGCCATGCTCCGAGCCAGCAGTACAGCCACCGCCATTCCCCAGCCCTGCAGCACCATGCCCTGAGCCCGCAGCGCCACCGCCGACGCCAGCAGTCGATCCCACGCCTGTGCCAGTGCCAGCGGAGGTTTCCGCCTTGAGTGCCATGCAGTACGGACAGACAGGCGGCGACGGTCGCGGCTTAAGCTTCGGCGATCCCAGCGTTGACCCGCACAACGTGCGGCGCTTTGCTTTGCGCCAGGCCGAGGATCACTCGGCAGCGTTGCGCCAGCTTCGCGCTGGCCGAAAGAGCGGCTGCTGGAGCTGGTGGATCATGCCGACGCCGCCGTTCATCAAGGACGGCCGCGAGGTTGGAACAGGCATGAATCGGGAGTATGCGATTCGCAGCGAAGAGGAGGCCAAGGCCTACCTAAGCTTCGGCCAGCTGCGTCAAAACTACCTCGAGATCATGCAGGCAGTCGCCGACCAGCTCGAGGCGGGCACGACACCGAGCTCGCTTCTCGGAATCGACGTGCCCCGATGCGAGGCGTCCGTGACCTTCTTCCGGCGCATGGGCGAGAAGGCCGAGGACGCCAAGCTGAGTATGCTCTGTGAGCGCGTCCAGAATTTGCTCGCCTCGTCTGACAAGGGTGCCAAGAAGCGGAGCCTCGCGGGGCTCCCGAAGCGCCGGTGAGCGCCAAGCGTGCCCCAGGCACTCTCCGCATAGGAATTCACCTCATAGTCAAACTCCAGCAGCGACACCAGAGCCAGAGGCGGAGCGCAGAGACCCTGCCAGGGAGCCCCTGAGAGAACATATAATTTACGATACCCATACGCATCATCTCCTCGTCATCGTCTCCCAGGGGCCAGGGTGCCCACTATACTCACCTCCCCAGAGACGCAGACCCCACAAAACAAACTACGAAGCCGTACCGGTACCCGTAGCCTTCAACTATCTGCCAATCGCGAATCGGCACGCCCGCACATTACTTTTACTTCCTGTTCGCCGGACGACCACGGCTACCCGGTACGACCCTTCTTGCACCCAATGATGCCATTTTTCTCTGAGATACAAATCTCAAAGATGACCCGATTGGGAAGCCGCTCGGCCCCAGAAGAGGGACCATCACAACGTGAAGGCGGGGCGGCCTGGCCCTGATAAGTATACCACACTAAGTCGTCGATGTCGCGCAGGAGGTCGCCGCCAAAGAGGGCAGCCGCTCCGTCAATGAGGGCAGCCTCTCCGCCGCGTGCAAGTCGTGGATCCAGCAAACCTGCCGTAGAGCCAGTGGCACCCGTCGCTCGGCGCAAAGGCTGGCTTGCGGGCCTGCCTGAGATCAAACAAGGGCCGCTGCGCTGCTGGCCAGGCGGTCAGGGCTGGCTTTGGGGAGACAACAATGGCAGCTACAATGGGTGGTTCAATTGGCTCCCTGAGCGTCTGCGCGTAGGGCCGTGGCACCCAACGGCGATCATGTTCCTGGCCGTTTACTATTGTGGATTGTTCTGGGTCCGGCCACCGCTCACCTTCCCCACCAGTAAGGTGGCTGTCGGCTCGCCGTGGTGGTGGGCGGACGTCGCCACCTTTGCGTGGACCCTGCTCGTGACGATCGTCTCGTGGAAGGACTACGGAGGGAAGTGGCCGTACTTAGTCAGTTACACGGGTTGGTCGTGGTCGATGCTCGTCGGAAGAGCAGGCTTCACTGCAGTCGGAGTTTTACTGCAGTCAGAGTTCTTTTTCTGGGAGATCCGCGCCCTCGGGTTGCTGCTGGCGCACGTCGGCTCGATGCTCCACTGCCCGGCCATCGTGGGCGCGACGGTGACCTTCACGATCTGGAACGCGTTGCTCTTTCCGCTGCTGATGGTGGTATTGCCCCTTGAGGAGCCGAAAGACGATCGCCACGGCACCGAAGGCACCAACATGTTCAGCGCGCGGCCGAGCTTCCTCAAGTTGAACTTCTCCTTTTTCTTGGTCAACCTGCACGTCCTGAATCTACCGCTCAGCGCTGTGAATGTGATCGTCGGCGCCGGCGCCCGTGAACTCACCTCCGCGGACTTGTGGATGGCATTTGCAGTGATGGCGCTGTACTCATGCGTCTACTTGTTTGGGCTTGACCGTTTCGGCCTCCACTTCTACCCCATGTTTAGCCCGCGCTCGCCGCTTTGCCTCGTGGCATACTGCACGCTCTTTGCCGCCTACGCAGGCATCTGGCGAGCGTGCAACGCGATCGTGGGAGCGTACTAGGCAGCGCGTCGCTATGTCAGCCATCGGAGTCTCAGGAGCGTCGCGCCCATATACATTCGGAGCCTCATGCAAGCCGAGTAAGCAGTAGGAACCATGGTATGGCAGCCACACGACACCCCACACCATTTAGGCGGCATGCCGGGTTTTCATGTGTTCATGTGTCCCGAGCCGGACCGCGGTGGACGCGGCCAGGCGCGAGCAACGATGCGCGGTTGTAGTATCTCGGGGTGTGTTCATTGTGTTTTCCGCGCGTTTTCTGGTTCTCTCGAGTGTGTGCAGCGCAGACAGTACAAATTTACACGAGGTACAGGGCTACTACCTTCGCGCTACACGCTCTGCTAGTCCACCGTCGCGATCGACGAGGTGTGTAATCGCCCGATATGGGGCGGGGACGCGACTCACATCAGCGCGTCGCCCGTCGCAACTCGCTGATTCTAGAATCCTCGTGCGACGACCGCCTGCAGTCCATGGCCCGAAACGACGACGCCTCGGCCACCTCCCAGAGCGGCGTAAAGAAGCCAGCCGCGAGGATGCCCCCGTAGCCCTTTGCCTGGAAGTCGGGGCCCGTCACAATGTAGTCGGGCAGCGTGTTCGAGAAGGGGCTTCTGGCCATCGGCGGGATCGTGGGCTCGCCCGCGGCGATCGCGTCGCGCAGCCCGCGGCTGTCGCCCTCGATGATGAGCGCCAGCCCACCGCCCGGCTTGGGGCCGAGAAGAAGGGCGCCCACGCCAGCCGAGGGCATCTCGCACCCACCTATCGAGAGGGCTCCGGTTGAAGTCCAGGCGACGGCATGTCCGACCTCGCGCCAGTATTGCGCGACGGCTGCACTCGCGAGGTTGAGCGCGGGGCCGCCGATGAGGACCAGATGCTCGCCTGGGACCTCCAGCGTCGTGGCGAGCGTCGTGGCGTCTGCCCCGACCTCCCTCCGCTGTACTGAGCCAGGCTCCTTCGACACTAGTTTGATCGCCACGTCAGGAAGGATGGGGGGGGAGTGCGTGCACGTGTGCAGGAACAGGTTTGACAGGTAGACGGCCAGCATCTCACCCTCGTGCCCTGCGAAACCTCCATCAGCACTTCGATCTGTCGATGCTCCCGCGCCGTAGACGAGGGTAAAGGGCGCTTGGAACACCTGGCGGATAGGGCCTGCGGTCGCAGGGCTGCGCTCGGCCTCCCTCCAGCTTGCGCGCGTGCACGCCTGCCACGTGTCCTCAGGGAGCAGCCGGCAGAGCTCCCAGGTTTCGTCACCCCCGAGCTGCACCGCGTGCACCCCGAGCTGCCATGTGTCCTCGCTCGTCGGCGGCGGTGCTGGCACTGGCACGGGATCATCATCAACCTGAAGAGTGCTCCCCGGAGGAAGGGGCGGCACGCGTAGCCGCCGCACGTTCCGTGTACGGAGCCGGAGCTGCCGCGGCTTCCTCCTTGCCGCCGCGTCGCCGGTGACTGTAGCGTCTTCCAGTTCTGAGCTGCGGCTGCCGACGCCGTAGAGTCGAACGGACGCCATCTTTCCAGGCACCCGCGCCTGCAGCAACTGCCAACCGTTACGACCCTCAAACGATCCGACCGAGTGCGCAACGAGCAGGTAGCCCTCCGGAAGGCTCGGCAACGGCGGCCGAGCACCAGGGGGTCCTCGCCATGTCGTGTTGAAGAAGCGCCTCATCTCGTCGTCGTTCATCGCGCCACCATCGTTGGGACGATGTGTATCCCACCACCAGTGCTCTTTGCCCGGCAGCTCGGTGAGCTGCGCATTGGCATAGCCGTTGGCGAGCCGCATGATGCGCCGAGCCCAGAACGGGTGCACTGTCATGTCGGCGTCGCCCGCGCGCACGAGGTGCGGTACGTCGGCGAGGAGCGGCAGGTGGAGCTCGACGTGATTGGAGCCGACCGAGGCCCGCAGCAGCGCCTCAAGCTCAGGCTCCACATAGGACGAGGAAATGTCGCTGACCGATTGATCGAAGAGGAAGTTGGAGTCGCCGTACGTCTCCTTCTTGGCCCATCCCGAGACCGATGCGACGCCAAGAACGCGCGAGGCGGCCTGGAGCGCCACCACCCACGCGCCGTGCCCCCCCATTGAATGGCCCGCGATGAGCAGCCGCTCCGTATCGATCGGCACGAAAGGTGCGAGGCCGGGCGCGGCCGCAGTGGCCTCGTTCATATTCGCCAGGGCACGCAACGCGCTGAGCCGTCCGCCCTCCTCCCAATTATGCGCCCCGTGCCGCGTGGGTGCCACAATCCAGAAGCGCTCCACCCCAAAGGTGAAGTCAGCGTCTGCGCTACCCTCCGGCTTGAACTTGAACGCGTCGGCCGAGTCGCGCACCGGCCGCGACGTTCCGTGCAGCGCCAGAATTGCGGGGCAGCCGCGGGAGTGGTCGCATAGTTCGGGGTGCAGCGGACAGATCACCGCGGCCGCCGCAACGGCGCCGTCTTGGTCCAGATGTGTGCACACGATCGACTGGCTGGGGGTTCGGCATTGCACGTTGGCCACACGCACCTTGGCCGTGGCCGGTGCCATCGCGCCGAGCCTGCCGCTCTCGCTGCTGCTTCTGCTGCTGCTGCCGCCGCCCGGCTCGGCGCCCACGCTCCAATGCGAGACGCACCTCGACCGTCGTCGAGAACGGGGCAAGTGAGCTCTCGTGAGAGGCGCAGCTTGACGGGCAGCAGACGCACCTGGCCCGGGGCCACGTCGAAGGGTGCTGCGCGGCTCCACGGCTCCCAGTCCGATTCCACATCGGGGCCATGGGCGGTCACATTGCGCAACCAGCCGTTGGCACCCGAGTTGCGCACCGGCAGCGCGACGTAGCCGCCACAGATCCGATCGCGCCCAGTCTGGCGGATCGCATCAGGGACCATCTCGGGGCTACCGACGCTCCAGCTGGGCGGCCCCTCCCCGCCGCCCGCCGAGGCCATGCTCTGGGCGCTGCTGCTCGGAATGAGCGCGCATGATGGCGTGGCCTGCACGACGCACCGGACCCGTAGCGCGAGGATGTACGCACCCACCGGTAGGAAGCCCACGCCCAGCCCGCCGCTGCCGTGTGGGCTGTTGCCGTAGATATCGCCCGCGACGACGCGTGGCGGCAGGTGCGGCGCGAGGGCAGAGTAGAGTTGCACCTTGTGCACGCCCTTGCAGTCGAGCCGATAGAAGCCCGCCTCAGCCACCGCGAGAGTGCCCATGGCCCACGATTGCACCTCGAGGACAGCTCGTTGTGTCATCGCCTGCATCAGCTGCTGCCAGGGCACCTCGGGCCAGGCGACGCGGAACAGGCCGTTGGGCTCGGTTCGAACCGTGCGCCACGTCACGCGCCCACCGGCCACGAGCTCCGACGTTACTGCAGCCGGAGCCGTGCCGCTGCCATTGTGATGAGTGACCCAGTGTTGGAACGCACCGCCAAGCGCCGCAAGCGGATCGCCGTCCACCTCGTTTTTGCCAATGGGCATGGGGCCAAAGAGGTCATACGATGCCGGATATTTGGACGACGCCTTGTCGTTCAGGAGGCCTTTCGCCTTCGACAGGAAGGCTGATAAATACTCAAGCTTGGGCAAGGCGGCCGCAGCCAGCGTCCAGGCGGGAGCGCTGCGCTCTGCACGCTTCTGGCTCAGCTGCTCTACCAAGCACGAGCGAGCCAGCTCAGGCTGTTCATGCAGGGCGATGAACTGTCGGATGGCGTCGCTCGTGCGCGAGTGCGGGCACGGCGGCAGCAGCGCCGCCGCTGCCGCGAGCTTGTCGATGGGCATCGCTTGTATTGTTGGAGGAGAGGCGCAATCGGATGGCGGGCGGCGGGGGCGTCGGGGGCACCCTTTTGCGAGTGTCGCATTTGTGACGTTCTATGAATCACACCCCTGGAGACTCCCGAAACTGGAGCGTCGTGTTGGTCACTGTTCGTATCAAGGTAACACACACCTCACACATCACTTTCAAGATGCCTCCTTGAAGTCGTTGAGGTCATATTGGACATCGCCCACCTTCGCGTGGCTGTGCCTCTGCTCAGCCCCAGCGTCCTGGTGGCGGGGCGCGCCGGGTTTGGTGGCGGGTCCGTCGTCGACGTCCACGTCATCGCCGCCGGTGACATTGATACCCGCACCCATGGCGGCGGCCGAGTCGGCGGGCGATCCGTTGGGCACGAGGAAGGGGACGAGGAGGACGGGGAGAGCGCGCATGAGCGCTTTCACGAAGGAATACGTCGCGATCCCCTCGTACCCCGGTTTCGATGGGTTGCCTAGATACTTGAGCAGGATCGAGCCAAGATACCGGCCTGCGTCCGACCCAAAATTGGAAAGGCCCATGAAGAGCGCAAACATGCTCGCCTCGACGCCGGGCGGGCACAGCTTGGCAGCGAAGATGAAGAAGGGCTGTGCGTTGAGCACCGCGATGGCGTCGATGAAGACTTCCTCGCCAAACACAAGGAATTCGTCGGGGATCCCCAGCTGCAGGTTGAGGCGCGAGGTCCAGACCCAGTCTGTAAGGCTGGCAAAGGCGAGCACCAGCTGCGTGAGCCCGATGATCGAGCGGAAGCGCCACGTCTGGAAGCACGAGGCGTACGCTACGGTGCCAATGACAAGCGCCACACTGCCTGCGACGCTCACGTACGCCAGGAGCACCGGCGAGAGGCACGGGTAGTGCCGTTCGAGCGCCCAGCCGCACGGCAGCGCCGACGGTGTGTTGCCGCTAGGGGGCACGAGCGCGGCGGCGGCGGCGCGTGGCGCACACTCGGACCCGTCATCCGCGACAGTGCCGCCCCCCGTGGTGCTCGCATTGAGAACCGACACCATCAAGGCACCTGCAGTTCCGGCCGCGCACTCGGCGGCTGACCAGCAACGATGATCCGGAGAGGTGGCTGAGGGCGCGTGGCTCCAATCGAAGATGATATCGGAGCGCGGGCTGAGCGCGCCCTGCAAGAAGGGGAAGATGACCGCGCGCGCGAGCACCTCGTCCACAGGGCGCATCGTCAAATAAACCATCGCACACAGCCCGAGATTGGCGAGCACGGTCACGAGGCCCACCTCCTCCGGGTACTTGGGCGCGACGAGGAGCTGAATGAGCGCGATCCCACACGAGAAGCAGCCGACGAGCGTGGCCGCCACAAGCACGCGACACCTGGGCAGAGTGCTCACGAGGTCACGGCACAGTCGGCGCGACTGTTCACAGCCGCTCGGCTTCGGTCGCTCACCGAGCCAACCGAGGAGCGGTGGCAGTGCGACGCAGCACGACGTGCCGATCGAGAGAGCGAAGAGTAGGCGCGCGCCGCCGAGCTCGAGCAGATTGCCCTTGGCGAGCGCGATCGGGATGCCGAAGACACCGAACGAGCCCTGGCACAGCGCCTGTAAGTCGGCCGTCCGCTCCGGCGCGAGCTTGGCGCGCTCTGCCACGGTGGCGTCGACCATCACGTCGGGCATGGAGAAATTGACGTTACAAAAGAGGAGCAGGAGGGCCGCGGAGCAGACGGTGAACGAGCACGTCGGCGTGATCGCAAGCCAAAACGATGCTATGACGCCGAGCAAGCTGGCGAGCAGCATGTACGGCCCGCGGTGCATGCCACTAATCGGCAGCGCATCGCTCATCACGCCAAATAAGCTCTTCAGCTGCCACGGGATGCGAGAGAACCCAATGAGCTGGTTTGCCGTTGCCGCATCGAGCTGCATGTCGTCAAAGATGAAGTACTGGCGCGCAGTTAGGACGAGCTTCTCGCCCATGCCTTGATTGATGCCGTAGGTGAGCATTATGGTGGCAACGTATTGCCAACCGAAAGCAACCTCCAGACGAGAAAAGAAAGGGCCGAGGCCACATGTGGCCTCGGCACGCCGCGCGCGGCTTGCAGTGTGTGGTAACTCGATCGTGGTCAATTGCGGGGCTTAGGAGACGGAGCCAAGCGGACGCGGAAGGGGGAACCGAGTTGGGACCGCGCGAGAGCGAGAGGCGGAATCGCGTGAACGTGAACACGTACGGGTAATACGCCACCAAGCCGGCCGAGAATCATCAGCTGTTTTCACTTTTGTTTGGCCTTGACTGGTTTTCATGCAATGGCGTCCCCTTGATGGCACTGACGCTGTTTTCTCCGCCATATTTTGACGTCGGCGAGGCGCCGCCGCTGAATAGCTCTCTCGTGCAGGCTCAGACGCGCTTGGCGCGGTTCAGCTCCATGCCAGCGTTGCGAGCTCTGGAGACCGCTCTGCAGCTTGAGCAGCACAGCTTCAGCATCATAGACGGGTTCCTCGGCCATGACGACGCGCTTGCCGTGCGCGCCGAGATCAGGAGGCGACGGTTGTGCTCCGCAGCTCGTGCGGGAGGCCAGGTGAGCGCTGGCCGCGTGTCGGCCCTGCGCTCTGACGTGTCCGTTTGGGCACACGCTGGCGGTGGCAGCGGCCGTGCTCTCGACCGCCTCGCAGACCGTGCCGATGCGCTAGTGACTCGTTTGCGTGCTCACAGCACATGGCTCAGCAACGTGACCTTGCGAGCGACCGAGGCGATGCTCGCATGCTATCCAGCAGGAGGCAGCCGCTATGTGAGGCATCTGGACAATGTATGCACGGGCGGGCTGGGCAAGCGCTGCAACGGTCGACGGCTGACGGTGGTCTACTACCTGAATGATCGAGCTCCGAATCCCACCGACGGTGCCTTGCGACTCTTTGCATCCGGTGCTCCAAACTCGCCGCCCTTGATAGATATTGAGCCACTGCTCGATCGTATGGCTGTCTTCTTCTCCGACGAGCGTGTGCCGCACGCTGTCCTGCCAAGCGGCGCGGAGGAGCGTGCCGCGGTCACCTTGTGGTACTTTGATGCGGTGGAGCTCGAGGCTCGTTTAAGCTCCGGTGGTGCGGACGGAGGTGCACCTGCGTTGAGCTCAGTCTTGCGAGAGGTGTGATAACGGATAAGATATGAGATTCCGTATGCTGGTTCGTTTATCTTATCCGGATAGGATGTCGCGCTTCAGGCATTTACAGCCATTTCACACCGCTTGTCGCGTCTGTCGTGTTAACGTTCACGCAGTTCCCAGAGTTCCGAGTTCGGGCGTGTGCAAGGCAATGGCGGGACAGTGGTGGTGCGTGCATAATGATCCGTGCGGTCTCTGCTGCGTGCTTTTCACCTACATGCTGGTAAGCTGCGCGCCAGCGCTACATTGCGCGCATCGCTCATCATGCACGAACGCACTGTGCCTCACAAGTGTTGCGTGCATACGGATGGATGGGCCGTTCGCAGCTGATTTTCGCCGACTACGTGGTTGTTTACGCGATCCTCATCCCATGGCTCGGGCAGACGGCCAACAGCATCATGATCCAAGCCAGCTTCGTTGGCATCTCGGTGCTGGCCATGATCTCACACATGCGCACGATGTGCACCGACCCGGGTGCGGTGCCGCTGGAGTACAGGCCGAACTCGCTCCTCGCTCAAGAGCGGGGGCATTCGATGCCTATGTGCATGAAGTGCGATGGCTACAAACCGCCGCGTGCGCACCACTGCTCTCAGTGCGATCGCTGCGTCCTGAAGATGGATCACCACTGCCCATGGGTGAACAACTGCGTCGGCGCCAACAACCAGAAACACTTTGTGCTCTTCACATTCTACACCTGCTTGCTCTCGGCGTATGCGATGGTGCTGCTCATAGCCCGCGGCATATTCTCATCGGACACAGTGCTCGTGGTTCGCGTGGGCGGACACCGCATTCACAACGGTGCCCACGGTGGTCACGGGTACTTCGGTACCCGTGACAATAGCGAGTTCGGTGCCCGTGACCATAACGATTCGGCAGGACGCTTCCTCCTTCTGTGCCTCCTATTCTTCGAGGCGATCCTGTTTGGTCTGTTCACGTGCGCGATGACCTCCGAGCAAATCAGCTCCATCCTCTCCGACCAGACAGGCATCGAGCGCATCAAGCATGACTACACGCCGCAGCACAATCGCTCGACGCTCCAACTGTTGAGCGAAACATTCGGCCGACCCGTCTCGGTGCTCTGGCTCTTCCCGACCGCGGTCAAGTTCAATGGGCTCACCTTCAGGGACATGATGACGATGGAGTGCGAGGTATGAGTAACTGTATTCCGAGGGCTGGGTCTTGTTCGGTTGTTGTGAACTCACAATTTACCGGTACGAAACGCTCAAACCATATTGGCTCAAACTGCCCCTGTGGTGGTGTGACATGCACATGGTGTGACTGACATGAGATTGACTGCCTGTGAGTCATTGCTGTGAGTAACTCACAAGACGAATCAACTCACAAGACGAATTCGCCCTCTCATACCTCGAGAGGGCGAATGGACGTGAACGTGAACAACACCACACGGTACACAATGTGGTACATGTATGTTACCGTAGTAACGAAACTGCGGACTTTGAGTCTCAACTCGTAATCGGCACTCGTCCGCCTGCATCGTCCGCCGCCGTCCGTACATGCTCGGCTCACGCGCCCTTGCCGTCCTCCTGGCAATTGCCACTGTCCTGGCTTCTTCAGACTGTGAGTCCTGCTGCGCGCCCGGAGGCAGCTGTGCCCTGGCGTACAAGCAGCAGCCTGGCATCTGCTGCGGGAATCTTGGGTCGAGTTCATTCTGCTGCCCGATGTATGGCAAGTGCTTTCGCTGCAAGGGCGGCGAGTACCGTTGCTTCAGCGCGAGCAGTCCAGAGCCAGCGTGCACCATATGCGACGGTCTCGGTGGCGACCCACGGGCCAAGTGCACGCGCTCCGGTGCTCTCGGTGGCGAATCCTCACTCAGCTTTGTCTTTGGCATCATCGTCATCGCCATCATTCTTTTCGGGTGTTGCAAAGGAATCCAAAGGGAATCGATTCACGGGCACTACGCGGCGGCCGTCGAGATGCCGAGCGCCTACCAACCCCCAATGCAGCCGGCATACGGTCAGCCGATGGGTTACGCACAGCCTCCGATGGGGCAGCCGGTGCAGCCGAGCGTGGTCTACCAGCAACCTGAGCCTCACGGCTACTCGGGCGGAACGGTCGCGGCGGCCGCCGGTGCCGGCTTCCTCGGGGGTATGCTCGCGGAGCACGTCATCGGCAATCATGGAGACATGGGAGGCGATGGAGGCGGCAATCATGGAGACATGGGAGGTGGCGACGCAGGATTCGCAGCGGATAGCGGAGGCGATGGAGGCGGCGGCGGCGACGAAGGATTCGATGCGGAATGAAAGGCTCCAACAGCGCATTGCCCGCGCTCATTAGATCACAAATAGATGTCGACGAGCGCGCGCCGTCGCCCTCGTGTGGGTGGAGTGCGGCCGGCCGCGTCACATGTATGTTACCGGATAGTGATAGACTCGGCCGGTTGCATACACGCGTGTCGCGTGCGAGGAGAGCCATGCATTCCCACAATGTTTCCGCACATGGGAGTAGGTAGTTTCTTATCTCTCGTGTGGTACTCGACTAACGGCATCGTGTCGTTCGCAATGGTCGTTCGCGTTCTTGCATTCCGTTCTTGGCTTATTCGGTAACAATATAGGACGGGACCCACGGCCACGCCGCGCTCGCCGGCAAAGGAATAATTAACAGATGTACCTGTAATGTGTAGACGCTCCGACCTCAGGTTGGGCCCACCCCGATGGCACACTGCCCGATTCGCGCGTTAGCTCACCACGCGTTGACCGCGCGCACAGTTGCTCGGTTCATTGTTGGATCTCAGTCCCGTCCATTCGCGGCTTTGTCCAGATGGCTGAGGAGTGAGATGCCATCATGCTATGCGCTGTGTCCTATCATCATAGCACGATCTTCTGGCTCGCAGTCAGCCGTGCGGCGCACGCATCGGCCCTATCGAGTGCATCGAGGCGGTCGAGCCGATCGAGCCGATCGAGCCGATCGAGGCAGTCAAGACGGCTAAACCGATCCAGCCGATCTAGGCGCTCGTGGTCAATGCCACCACTCGCACTGACGGCAATGCCCGGTGGTAGCCCTGGTACGCTTACTGGTACTTCGGCGGTTGTCTCTGGGGCGCCAAGCGGCTCGACGGTACATGACGGTGGCGAGGGAGGTGGTGACGATGGAGCATCGGCGAGGGAATCGGCGGTGCTGCCAATCGAGGACGCTTGATCGCTGCGGATCGATGTCGAGGAAGCGCAGCCCTCGCCCTCGCCGCGCAAGCGGTTCATACGGGCGTGGAAGGCGTGGGCATACTATTTTCGCCGCGGGAATCCACTAAGCAATTCTTCGCGCCCTGGCGGGCGCCCCGCTCGCCCAACTTGAGCATTCGTAACACGAGTTGGATTAGGCCAAAGTGACCTCACGACGGACCGGGGAACCCCCCGCGGCCGCGCCGCGCCCCCCGCCCCTCACCGCCCTCAGTGCACCGGCAAGCCCTTGGAGGCCCACACACCACCGCAGCGAAGCGCCCGGCGCGTCAAGCGCCGGCGTAAGGGCCACAGCGCTGCAGCCGGTCGATGACGCCGGCAGTTCGCCACTACCTCCGCTTCTGCGTGTTCGGCAGGCACGTGTCGCCGATGCGAGAGACGGATGTGTCGGACCCGCTCGCCATGAAAGTGGCGGACGAAGCGTTCCTGATGGACTTCGCGCTGTGGCTAGTGCTGTCGAAGCCTTCGGGCCGCTCGATCAGCGTCAACACCGCGGCCAAGTACGTCAGTACCGTCAAGGCGTGGCACCTGCGGAGGTTCCATCGCCGCATCGGCGCTGACCTTGAGCTCGCTAGTCTCAAGGACATGCTGAAGGGCATGCGTCGAGAGATTGGCGTTCCCCCGAGAAGGGTGAGGTATGGCGTGCGCACGCAGGACCTAGCCAAGGCGATGTCCACCGCGTACGCGCCGCTGGCGCACGACGTCGGCGACGACACCGAGCGCCTCAACCGGCTCAACAAGAAGGCGGCGCTCTCGACCGCTTTCTGCGGGCTGCTACGGGCGGCCGAGATGGCGCTCCAACCCGGTGAGACCTGGCACCCTGAGCTCAACCTGAGCCGGGCGGACGTCAAGTTCCACTACGACGAGCACGGCGCGCTATACGCCGTGCTTATGATGAGGCCGTGCAAGAACGGGAAGTACATGCGCGGCAAGACGGTGCCCATCGTCCTCGCGGGCGGCGGCACCCTCATCGACCCGGTGAGCGCCCTTTGGGAGCTCTACGCCGGGGACCCAGTGCCCGAGGCGGTCGAGCACGTCACACCCCTGTTTCGCGTACGCAGCCGCGGCGCAACAGGGTCCCTTACTGTCGATCAGGTGCGCATCGAGGTGAAGACCTTGATGAGCAACCTCGGGCTCGACCCGGCGCGCTTCGGAGCGCACAGCCTGCGCATCGGCGGCGCGACGGCGGCGGCGGCGGCCGGCGTGCCGCCATCGGTCATCCGCGTGATGGGCCGGTGGAACTCGGACATATTCGAGATCTACACCCGCCTCACGCAGCAGGCGGCGGCCCGCATGACGGGCGTCATCGGCTCAACCGCCTTCGACGACCTGGAACGCGGCGCGTTCCACACGGAGGAGCTCGAGCTTCTCCCCTCGGAGATGGACGTGGCACCCGAGTTCGACGGCAACGACGAGCTCGATGACGACACGTTCTACTAAAAAGGGCACCCGCGCGAGCGGGTGCTTGCTATACATCGCTATGCTGACAGCGGAGCGATATGAGACGGCCAGCGGCCCTCTCTACCACCCATCCAACCAACCAACCCGTACCGGCAGCAGCGCTGTGGCCCTTATGCCGGCGCTCGACGCGCCGGGCGCTTAGCCGCAGTGGTGTGTGGGCCTCCAGGGGCTTGCCGGTGCACCGAGGGCGGTGAGGGGGGGGGGGGCGCGGCGCGGCCGCGGGGGGTTCCCCGGTCCGTCGTGAGGTCATTCTGGCCTAACCCAACTCGTGTTACGAATGCTCAAGTTGGACTGCCGCTTGACCCCAACAGTTAAGCGGCCGTGAACTCAACGTGTGATGAGACTGTTGGCAGAGCTACCACAGGGGCCCAACCAGGG
>JWZX01001443.1:0-10006 GCA_001275005.1 Chrysochromulina tobinii
CATCAGCCCATCTCTCTCGCCGTCAACGGCACCACCGATGACGCGGTGCACGCAAGCTGCTCTGCAGCGCTGCCTACGGCTGATGAGAGTGCGGCGGCAGCGCTCGCGCTCGAGCGGCTGCCGCACCTACGTGTCGCTCGCCGGCTGTTCGAGACCTCCGCCCTGTGCGTCTACTCCGTCGGCGACGCCTCCCGGCCCTGCCTTACGGCGCAGGCGCGTCCGCAGGACGGCGAGATCTTTGGAGAACTGCCGCCGCTGGGCGAGATGAATGAGGTGACCACGTTCCCCGTGATCGGGCCCGCGCCGAACAGCGTCTTCTTCGCCTCGTACAGACCCGAGTACCTGCGCCAGCAGGCGAGTCGCCACGGCCTTGTCGGCCGCGCCGCCAACTTAAAGCCCGCCTCCTCCTCCTCCTCCGCCGCCGCCACCGTCAAGGCGATTGTCGAGGCGGCCTCGAGCGCTGAGACGCGCGGCTACCTTCTCGAGCTGGCCAGCTACCTACAGAGCGCCGCGGTGGGCCCGCGCCGCTGCGTGGGCAAGCGCACTGGCCTCTACGGGCTGCAGTGCCCGCCGCTCAATGGCAAGCTGACAGCGCTGCGCTGCGCGGAGCTGACGACGCTCGATGAGCTGCTTCCCTTCGCGCTTGTCTTCGCAATGACCAATGCGGCGCCCCAGGCAATGCTCTCCATCGACCCGGCCAACGACGTGCTTCTCGACGAGCTACCTCGGCTGCAGCTGAAGGCGCCCGGGATCGCGGAGCTCGTTCTCGTCCTGCACACGGAGGATCTCTTCGCCTCGGCTCAGGTGCAAGCCGGCCTCGCGCGAACGCTGCGCCCAACGGAGCTCAGCCAGATACATCGCTTCCCTCTCGCCCAATCGTTTGTCACCCGGATGATGCCGCCCGGGCACATCAAGTCCTCGCGCTCGAACGACCTGCCCTTCTATGCGGCGCTCGAAGCGTCTCCTAAATGGCTCCGGATCGCCGCCGAGGCCTGATATCGGATTAGATATGACGAGCCCGATGGCATGTAGTTCGAGAGCCCGGCCACCAGCGAGGGCGACGTCATGAATGACGAACGCTCCCGCTCAGGCCTCAGCTGAGGGTGCGATTGACGACTGTGGGCTAAGAAAGTAAGTAAGTAAAACACGCCTAACGGCAACGCACACGTGGCGACGGGGGTACCCAGGCCATACGACAAGCCGTGGCGCCGCGTATGGCGATTGGTCAACCGCAGAAGATCTCACGTCAACAGCCGAGCCCGAGCAAGCGGTTTCGGTTGTGTGAATGCTGATGAAAGCGATCAGGTCTTCAATTAACGCGCTACTCGCTGATCACATCAATTAACGCTCGACCTCGAGGAACCGTTTGACCTCAGCAAGAAGCCAAGCCCTCTATATCGTGTCTGGGTCGAACACACCAAACCATGTTTGCGGCGAGAGTGTGAACAGCGCAGCGCGCAGCACAGAAAGCACACCAGACAAACGATCCCGCAGCACGATCCCGCGGCGCCCACACACGACAACTCAGCATAATATCCTTTTTCATGAGCCTTCGCCTCCTTCATATACTGCTATGGATCTCGCACGTCCTGGCCATCCCAGGCTGCGAGCCATGGTGTTCAGCCAAGTGCTCTGAGCTCAACGGTGATCTAGCCTACGAGTGTGGAAAATGCGGCTTGGATTCCAATTGCAATCCTCGAGCTGCCGACTACCGAAGCTCCCATGTTTCGCAGCCCCTTGAGGCTCTCGACACCCCAGCTCGCCGAACGATTTACGGCGAACACAAGTTCCATGGCTGCCCTGTGCTTGACGATGTCAGTTCCCTGTGGGAGACGATGAGCCGCGACCCTCGGCCGCGTGTCATCCGACAGGCGATTTCGGAGGTGATCGACTTTGCAAAGCAGTTTGCTCGCCACGACCAGCGTGTTGGCATGAATGTCGACCTGGTTGAGTTTCAGATCTCTTCGAGCCGTCCATATGTACTCTCAGCCGCAGGGTACTCACCCGAAATCATAGCCCAGGTTAGCAAAGCTTATCCTCTCCCTCCTGCAGTGTCGTCTGTGCAGCAGCGCCCTGTCATCTCTGTCGGGCTGAAGGGCAGTGGAGAGCGCGACCTCGCGCATCACTACCACCCGATCACTGCGCTGAAGCTGCTCGAGGGCGAGAAGATCTGGGCACTCCGCCCGCCACGAGATGAGGAGTGTGCCATGAACGCAGCCGACTGCACAGATCCGCTCAATGTGTGCGACTACTATTTTGGTCTGAACGCGCCCGCGCCGGCGTGCGTGCAGCGGCCGGGTGATACCATCATCGTTCCCAACGGCTGGTTTCACGGCACGTGCAACAACGCATCCCTCACCGTCGCCTGGGGTGGCCAAGGCCAAACTTTTGGACTTGAGATGCATGGGTCCGACGAGAACGACAAAGATCAACCTCTGTTTGGGTTCCGGCTGGGTACGCCGGCTCCAGGCAGCGCGCCCACATTCGGCGAGAGCGAGATGATGGGCATGAGGGAGGCCTTGACTACCAGCTCTTGGCAACGTGCCGCAGGCCACGTGGTCACGGCCAACCTGCTGAGAGCTGGCGCGGCGTTTCAGGCACCCTTGATGACTGTTCGATCTCTGTGGGGTGAGTTCCTGTCATACACACAAGAGCAGTCCGAGCGGCACGCGATGGAGCATCTGCAGTCGATGGAATGCTCCGCCATTCGCCTGAGCCCGGGCGTGGCCGCATCGCTCGAGAGAGCGTCGCCCGATGTTTGGGCAAAGATGCGAAGGTGGACCCACGCTCATTTGCTCGTGGGGCTCGAGGACAGCGCAGTGTCGCTCGCCTTTTTGCGGCACAAGGAATCCCGAGCGACACGTGCAATCCACCTTGCCGTTGGCGATGTGGCGATGTGGATGGGCGCCGCCCTTTCCGGGCTGGAGGTCGTCGGCAGCACAGCTCAAACCCTGCTTTGGTGTTCAGCGAAATTACTGCTATCGCACGGTCAGGCGGTGGAGAGGGCCTGGAATGCGGAGCGACGTACGGGCGGAAGCACTGCAGACGAGAGATTGAGAGGTGAGCTGTGAGCTTCCCTGCAAAAATTCCACACCAATACACAGCAAATTGTTCATTCACACACAAATTCACACGCATCACACATGCCGGCCTCCTGGAATGATAAGATGGAGCAGATGTACCGCGTGCAGGAGCGGATGCAAGCTACTGCACCGCCGCGCAAGATAAAGCTGGGTGAGCAAGCCTGGTCGGACTTCCCGACGCGAAATACGCCGAGAACCTCTCAACGCTTGAGCAACGAGGTGCGCCTGAGGCTAGGCACGCCGAGATCGAAGCCGACAGCCGTGCGAAGCGAGCGACGCGTCAAGGTGGAGGCAGCAGAGCGCCTCGCCGCGCAAATTCGTGCTGCTCAGCGAGCAGCCATGGAAAAGTCGGACGCGGAGAGGGCCGCGGTTGAGATGGCTGATGCTGCTGAGAGGGCGATTGCAAAAAGGATCGCAGCAGAGAAAGCTGCAGCGGCCGCCGCAGCGGCCGCGGAGAAAGCGACGGCGAAGATGGTTGCCCTGGAGCGCGAGTCGGCGCTCAAGAAGGCAGCGGCAGCCGCCAAGCGGGCCGACGCAGAGCACGCTGCCGCCGAGCGCGCGATGGCGGATCGAGGGGCAGCTGAGGAAACAGAGCGAGCGGCCGCGGAGCGAGCGTTGTTGGCAGCCGAGCTGGCAGCATCCGAGCAGGCAGTCGCCGAGCAGGCCGCCGACAGGCTGGCATCCTCCGTGACAGGAGCAGCCGACGCTGGTGAGGCAGCAGCGAAGACGAGGGCAGCGGCGAACACGGAGGCAGTGACCAAGGGATCGAAGCAGCCACGGGCGTCAGCACCGCGGCTGGGCCTCTTTGGTCGCCTGTTTGGTGTCCCGAACAAAGAAACCGAAGGACAGCCGGCGGCCGTTGGCGTCGCTGGTTTGGCCGCTAGCTCGGCCGTGAGCTCGGCCGAGGCGGCTGCCGACGACAGCGCAGTCCAGCCCGATCCGCTGGTGGACGAGCCCGTGGCCAACGAACCAGATGTTGCCGACCCAAGGGGAAACCGCGGCGGTGGTGGCGCCGGCAGGAGCAGTGGCGATGGCGACGGTGGCGACAGCGGTGGCGGTGGCGGCAGTGGAAGTGGCCAGGATGATGCAGGTGGCATCGACGTGTCGGCCGCGGCGACTCATTCGACTCTGGGACGTGGCAGCGGCGCGGCCGACACGAAGGGGCGCAGCGCACGCACCACCATGTCCTCGTCCCACGCTCTGATGAAGGACATGAAGGACATTGCTCGAATCCGCTCTACCGGCGCCGGCTCGTCCTCGTCGCACGCGCTCCTGGCCGCCCGCAGCGCGGCACTCGAGAGCGCTGCGCCAACGAATCCCCGACGCGCGCTGCGCGAGGCCGAGCATCGGAGCGCGCGTCGCGCGTTTCTCGACATCGAGGAGCGTAACGCAGGACTAGACGACTACTGCGCGCGGCGTACGGCGCCCGCGCCAGGCTGGCAGTCGCCTTTTGCGAATACGGCTGGGTTTGGCTCCCGGGACACGCGCTTCGCCGCCTACTGGCGCGCCCCCGCGCATAAGCCGCAGACCTCCGTGGTGGTGGGGCCGGGTGTGTATGAGTTGGACCCCCCTGGCTCAAGTGCCTCTCTCGGCTCCACTATCCGTGCGTCCACCGCGGCCGCCGTCAACCCGTTCCGGTACGGTGAGACAGCTCCGCTGAGCATGGCGACGAGCTTCGGCCATCCAGAGATTAACGACTGGTGGTGCGACATTGGCAAGGAGGGCTGCCTGCGACCGACGGCGCACGCGGTGCACGGCGGCAATTACGAGCCCGGCCTGTTTTGGTACAAGGAGAACCTGTGCGTGTGCGAGGCTTGCTATCGCGCTGGCTACGCCGAGGACCACCACGGGTACGCGCTCGCAGAGGATGAGATGCGGCGTCACCGGATCCCCGAGGAGCTCTCGCCTGCTGGCACCTTCGCGCCGGGCTGGCGCAAGTCCGACTATCACAAGTTCCTCGGCTTCGCGGGCAACCAGTCGAGGGGTGCATCACGTGCCCAAGAGACGGCTCGCCTCCGGCATGCCAAGAGAGCTCAGGACAGCGCGCATAAGGCGCGTCGGCGCGAGCTTACAGCGCTCGGCCGTTGAGCAGCGACGGCAAGCGGGCGCGGCGGAGGAGGAGATTCGCCTAAGGAACGACTCGAGCGCCCATGGCATCAAGCGCGCCGCGCACGAGCGCGCGAGCCGCGCAGAGCAGGTGCGCATGTATCGGCTGCACCATGCGGCGATGAGCGCTTCGGAGGTGCGCGGGCTCATCGACGTGATGACGAGCGACGCCGACGGCGCGAGCGTCGACGACCTACCCGCGCCCGAGGGGGCGCGGCAGCAGCAGCGGCAGCAGCAGCAGCGCGTGGACGAGCGGGTGCGGCGGCGGCAGCTTGGAGGCTCGACGGGCGTCGAGGCGGCTCGGAGGGCGGTGCATGCAGAGGAGGAGCAAGAGGTGGAGGAGAAACATCAGATTTTGTGACATTCGGGATGAAGGTCTATTAACAGTTTGTGCAGTGTGTCCCCCGTACAGTACAATGTTTCCGCTCCTTTTTTGCTTGACTTGACTTGTCATTCTTGACTTGTATCGCGCAGAAAAAGTTGCGGCTTCGTTTCGGTGTCGCGACCGCGACGAGAAGCGAAGTTGTCATGGCGTCGTCGGACCCAGCTCCACCTCGCCTTCGCGTCTGTACGCGCTAACATCACCACCCCATGCATCGCCCACGGCCGCTCTCCACCAGCGTGCATTGTCAGGCGCTCAGCGCCAGCAGCGCGTGCTGGCAGCCGAGGCACTGACGACCTTTGATGCCGCATCACACATCACCTCAACACCCTCACCTCCGCCTCCTTCGACGGCTGCACCCTTCGCCATTCACCTCACCTCACCTCACCACCCTCGCCTCGCTTCTTTCGCAGACATTGGCAATCTGGACCCTGCCTTCACGCAAGCGCAATTGGCAGCCTATGTGACCCGCTTTGGGCCCACCAAGTCAGTGTGGGTCGCCCGCTCACCTCCAGGATTTGCCTTCATCGAGTTTGAGACGGAGCAGGATGCGCAGGCGTGCATTGACGTGGTGCACGATGCGCGGCTTGGGCACCAGAACGTCACCGCACAATTTGCCAAGACGAACGGTCCTAAGGAACCACCGCCAGCCAAACCTGCGCCAAGCTGCCGGCACCGTGCGGTGCTCAAGAATCTGCCCGCGTCCTTTAGCTGGCGCGAGCTGCAGGATGAAATGCGACAGCTTGGCAGCGTGATATATGCGGACATGGACGCTCAAGGCGACGGCCACGTCGAGTTCGCCTCGGCTGAAGACCTTGACCGCGCCGTGCAACGCTTGCATGGATCGCGCCTCGATGGCAACTACATTGTCGTCTACAAGGAAGCCGAAGGGCCGCCGCCTGCGTCGAGCTACGACCCGCCGCCTGCGTCGAGCTACGACCCGCCGCCTGCCTCGAGCTACGACCCGCCGCCTGCGTCGAGCTACGACCCGCCGCCTGCCTCGAGCTACGATGATCGAGGTGGCGGGTACGATGCGCGCGCACCAGCCGGCAGCGGCGCCCACGGTAGCGGCACTTATGACAGGGGTTACGACAGGAGCTACAACAGGGGCTACAGCGACATGCGCGACACTGAACGCGCCGCCTACAACGACACGCGCGGCGGTAGCGGCGCCTACGGTAGCGGCACTTATGACAGGGACGGTAGCGGCACTTATGACAGGGGTTACGACAGGAGTTACAATAGGGGCTACAGTAGATACGATGACGTCCGGCAGGACAGCCGATACGAGGGCGCGTACGGCGACCGGCGGAGCGGCACGCACGGCTCCTACCGCGAGCGGGAGCGCGACGGCTTGTACGCGCGAGGCGGCGGAGGCAGCGGAGGCTACGACGGCGCGCGCTCGAACGGCTACGGATATCAGAACTACGAGCAGGGCGGCCACGATCGTGGCCAGAGATGATACGTAGGGCGCAACCCTCCGCGGTCGATGCGGGGCAGGCCACGTGTCGCTTCGACGCGGCCGGCCGTTGCCGAGAACATCGACCCTAGGGCCGAGAACATCGATGCCGAGAACATCGACCCTAGGGTGCGGGGGTGGCCACCACGCGTTCGCCCCCCCTACTGCTCCTCCCAGCGGCAGCGCGCGCGCTCTCGACAGTCACTGCGACGCGATAAGAAGTCCAGTACTGTACATGTAATAAGTGAACCGCTCCAAGAGCCGAGCGCGTGCGCGATGCCTGCGGATCGGTCGGCACCGGGCACGCGCCGCGGACGAGGGACGCATATATCGCATTCCTCTCGTTGTGCGCGTATGGTTGTGATTGGTTTAGGCGTTAGCGTTTGTCTATTTAAGCGGCTGGGACACGCGCTCTAAAGTGTGTCAGCCGAGCCGCGGAGTTCGCGAGATACCCCGCTGAGCGCAGTGCCTGAGCCGGCAGTGAGCGGAGCCTGTGTGAGGGCTGAGCCTGTCGCGTGGCGCGCGTCTACCGGGCCATCATTTGCTGCCACTCCATCATGCTCATCTGCCTCAGTAGGCCCGACGTCTTCTCGCGTGCAACCGTCGAGGAGGCGCCATTGTAGGCGTGCCCAGGGAAGAGCGGCAATGCGTCGTCGAGCATGGCTCGCAGCAAGCTCAGGCTCGAAAACATCGCATCCACACTCGAGCCAGGCAAATCGAGGCGGCCGCACGAGCCCGGAAAGATGGTGTCACCCGTGAGAACTAGACGGTCCTCGCCGCCGACGGCCGCGACGAGCGTCATTCCACCGGGGCTATGCCCCGGCGTCAGAATGACCTTGAGCTCTACCCAATCACCGGCTCGCAGCACGTCGCCGTCCCGCAGCGGAGAGAGCGCTTGTGGCGCGACACCTATTTGCATAGCGGCAGTGGCGAGCTCTATCTGGTGCACATAGCTGGGGACTGAGAGCTCATCCACAAAATGACGCAAGCCTGGCAGCACCAGACCGGGACCTCCGGGCACCTCGCCCCCAATGTGGTCGTAGTGGAAGTGCGTACCGACTGCAGCCGTGATGTTGCAACCCAATTTTTCAGCGGCCGCCAACACGCCCTCTGGGTCATACACCGCGTCGACAGCGATGCATTGGCCAGAACTGCCGGTCGCCCACGAGGTACATGTAATTCTGCATGCTCTTTGCCATGTTGAAGACCTTGATCTGAGTTGCCCCACGTGCTCTCTGTGGCTGGGCAACATCAACACCAGCCAAGAGCTGCCGGAAGAGGAAACGCTCGTCGCATAGCGGGTGCTCCTCGCTACTGGCCGCCGACGCGAGGAGTATGATGACAGCAGTGACCCGCGGACACATTTTCAAACGGCGTCCGTTCATACCGGTACTTTTCCCCGATGTGAACGTTAACACGACAGACGCGACAACCGAAGCTACGACACTGTTACTGCCCGCTCAGAATACACACACCTTACAGGACCCCAAACGAGACACGGAGCATGCGCGCGCTGGCGGCGTTGAGGATGGTCTGGGCGTCGGCGGTTTGGATGGCGGTGGATATGTTGGCGATGTGTGGTGGGAATAGCATCTAGAGTGCCGAGCTGACAGCTGTAGCCAAAGCCATCCGTGTAGCTAATAAGCCACGGGGCGGCCACAACATGCCACATAGCCATAGACGATTAATCCGTCCATGTGGCGCATCTCGGGCCATCATAGCGAGAAGTGAAGTTATGTCGACATGTACAAGTACCAGAGAATCGTCCACATGTACTTTGCCACACAATTGACGCAAATACCGGTACATTTTACTACGGCAAGGACCGGGGCCGGGCGGGGATCGTACCTCCAATCTCCAGTGCTGGGAGACTATTTGAGACCTCGCACGTCTTCACAGTCCGACACTCCATGTAGCCGGCACACGTCTACGAACATCATGTGGTGACCGCTGCACAATGCCGGCCCTGAAGGGCTCAAAACGCCGTGAGGCGACTGATGAGATCAGCGTACTGTGGGAAACGGTCATGGAACTCGAGCATAAGCGTCGCGTTGCCTGCTGCCATGTGCGAGTCCCTCGGATCGAAGCCCGGCGTCGTGCTCGCCCCGGTCAACGCCCACGTGCTGCCCTTTGCAAGCAAGGCGCCACTCCAAGTCTGTCCACGGATGGTATACTGCGGCTGGTCTTGCATGGGTTTGGCTGCCCCGAGTGACACGTTGCTGACTGTGCCTGATCCGAAGTCGAAGATGAAGAGCGTGAGTGGGCCATCGCCAGCGTAGTAGTGATAGGTCTCATCGCCTTCAAGCATGTGCAACGGAAAGCCGCCCTGCGAAGACGTCGTATCCGTCCTGTTCAGTGCAAACAGATTGTAGATGTCGGCTGACAGTGCGCGTGTGCCACCCTTAAACCTCGAGGGAAGACGGGCCTGCAGATCCGAGGTGTACGTCTCGGTCATAAAGTTTCCATATGGTTGTTTCTGCAGCTTGAGCGCCTCGACCCAGTTCGCGGCAGCCTCTGGAATCGTGACGGAGACCCAGCCACAGCAGGCGTCGCAATCGACAGATCCCTGGCACATGTCCTTCCTTTGCAGCGCAGGAGAGCCCTCGCAGCAACCCTTGGCCGCGCCGCCACAGCGCGTATCCGTGCAGACGCCACTCTCCTGGGTGCAGATGATCATCGGCGCTGCGATGCAGAGCAAGAGGATACGCAGCTTCTCTGAGGGAGGGTTGGCCATCGTGGAAGTGTAGGCCATTGTGGACGGCAAAAGTGGGTCACACGCGCGGGTCACGGGACAATTCACGGGACAATTCACGGGACCTCCAATACATGTAAGACCTCAGAGTAGGAGGACTCGGGGTGCCTTTGGAGGCTTGAGGGCTATTGGGGAGATTGGGGGTGTCGCTGTATATCACACACTGTAGCCTGACCGTCCTCGGTCCTCCTTTAACGTTAATCTCCAGTGTCCAGACTCCAGAG
>JWZX01001444.1:0-14827 GCA_001275005.1 Chrysochromulina tobinii
GCTCGCCGCGCCCCGGACGCGCCCACGGCCGGGCCGGCCCCGACGCACGGCGTCCCCCATGTCGGCCGGTGCGCGTACAACAAACCCGTACGAACCGCGCTCGCCATGGCACTCGCGCGCGTCGCGGCCGTGTGTGCACGACGACGCACAGTGTGTGCGTGGCGGGGCCTGGGTCGGGTGGCGCCACCGGTCTCGGCCTTGGCCCGAGGCAGTCCCGTCTCCGAGACGGACCTCAAACGTAACTGAACACACAGCCGCGCGCATTCGCTCGTCCATCCTCGCACATTCCTCAGACCCCGTGCAAGTGCACCCCATCGTCGACATCCTCCTCGCCCGGCATCTCTTCGCGACGCCTCCGAGCTCCAAGCTGCCCGTGCTCGAGCATGTCGTCGTCCCTAGCGTTGCCCACCAGTCGATGGCTTTCACAGTTGATGGCTTTCACAGTTGAGACATGATGTGCTTGATGCGCGTGTACTCTTCGAAGCCATAGACAGACAGGTCTTTACCATAGCCGCTCTGTTTGAAGCCGCCGTGCGGCATCTCGGCGACAATGGGGATGTGCGTGTTGATCCAGACGCAGCCAAAGTCGAAGGCGAGCGAGCAGCGCATGGCAACGTCGTGCGTTTTGGTCCACACGGACGAGGAGAGGCCGTACTTCGTGCCGTTCGCCATAGCAATCGCCTCGGCCTCGCCATCGAACTTTTGCACCGTGATCACCGGCCCGAAGATCTCTTCTTGGATGAGCTCGTCGTCTTGCTTCAGGTCAGCGATCACCGTCGGTGGCACGAAGAAGCCCGGGCCCTTGATGGGCTGCCCTCCGCAGACGACCTTAGCGTGCCTGGGCACGCACGAAAGCAGGGCAGACACGCGCTCAAACTGCACCTTGTTGTTCAGAGGGCCGACGAGGATGCCCTCGTCGTGCAGGGTGGTTGCTGTGCCGAGCTTTGCCTCCATGGCTTGCTCTGCCAGGAGCCTCACAAACTCTTCGTACGCAGGCGCCTCGACAATGACGCGCGTTGCGGCGGTGCAGTCCTGGCCCGCGTTGAAGTACCCCGCGATCGCAATGTCCGCCGCTGCCTTTTTCAGGTCTGCGTCCGCAAAGACGACCACGGGGGCCTTGCCTCCAAGCTCGAGGTGCGTGCGTACCAAATTAGGAGCTGCCGCGGCCGCAACCTCTTTGCCGGCGCGCACGGATCCGGTGACGGAGCACAGAGCAGGCGTCGGGTGCCGGACGAGCATCGCGCCAGTCTCCTTGGCGCCGCAGACGACGTTGATGACGCCGGGTGGCAGGATCTCGCCCATCAGCTTGGCCATGAGCAGCGTCGATACGGGCGTCGTTTCCGAGGGCTTCAGCACCACGCAGTTGCCCGCAGCGATCGCCGGCGCCCACTTCCACACTGCCATCATGATAGGATAGTTCCAGGGCGTGACCTGGGCACAGACGCCGATGGGCTCGCGCACGATCATCGAGAACTTGCCCTTCATGTACTCGCCCCCCGACCTGCCATCCAGGTTGCGAGCTGCGCCGGCGAAGAAGCGGATCTGGTCGATCATTGGAGGAATCTCCTCAGACAGGAAGAGAGGGCGGGGTTTGCCACAATTGCGGCACTCGGCATCGGCGATGGACTCCTTGGCGCTCTCCAGGGCGTCAGCAATCTTGAGGAGCGCCATCATGCGCTCCGACGGCGTCGTCTTCTTCCATTTCGCAAATGCTTCTGTCGCGGCAGCCATCGCCATGTCAATGTCCGCCTGGTTTGAGTCGGGTGACGTCGCGTAGACCTCTCCCGTGCTAGGGTCGATGATGTCGAGAGTCTTGCTCGAAGCGCTTGGGACCATGTGGCCATTAATGAAGTTCTGCAGCACGAGCATTTTTCCGTCCTCTCGTCACGCCAAACATAGAAGCTTTGACGAAATTTAGGCGTGCTTGTTTTTCCTCGCAGGTGGTCTGAACAGTTGACGTATTGTCCTCTTCAAACAAATTCTTCTGGAAAACCTCTAGGGCGATTGTTAGACTTTGTACCCCCCGAAGCGCCCCGACGCTCCTTTCCACGCCTCCTCCGTGCGTCACCCGCACGGAGAGGCTTGCGGGTGGACTGGCCGAGAGGCACTGACACGGAACGGAATTTCTTCCTTCACGCACTCGCGGGAAGAGTCACCGCTCATGGGTCTAATAGCGCCCCCCAGAGCTGTGCAGGAGACGTGCTTGTGGCAGTTCGCCCACGCTCTTTTTTTCCTCATCGGCGGCATCACTTTCATCTTTGGTACCGCGTGCTACTACTTTCCCGACTGGCCTGAAAGCTACCTCACGGGAGGAGTTCTCTACACGATCGGCTCCTGTGGCTTCTTGGGCGTCGACGTCATGGAGCTGTTCACCTACACGTCCAATACAATATTGACCCTCAACATCTTCATGTCCGCCACCGGATCGTTCCTTTATGTTGTTGGCTCAATTGGTTTCATTCCCGCTGTCTATGAGTCGACGGGGTGGAACTTCGCCGGCTTCACTCCAGCGACGACGGGCGTCTACGGTTTCATCGCCGGCTCGTTTTTCATCGGCTGCTCGCAGTTTTGGAAGGTGGGGCGCATCATGACCACCACAAAGGACATGACCGCCGTCGGCGTCGAGCTCAACCCTGGCCTCGGAGCGTGGTGCTTCTTTGTCGGCACTATGATGTACAACAATCCCTACTACCTCGAAAACTACTACGGAATCATAGTCAACATCTGGGAGGTCGGCTCGGTCCTGTTCACCATGGGAGCGCTCTTCCTAACCTTTCGCCACTTTGTGATGGGCGTTGCATAGAAACGAGCTTCGCAGCGCCGCGTCGTCTGGTCCTTCGTCCCCTCCGAGTCGATCCCGTGGCTGTTTTTGCAGTTTGGTCTCCGCAGCTCTCGCATCCGTCGGTTTCGAGACGCGTGCGAGTCTGAAAGCCGGACGGAGCCAGGCCCAGGGGCGGTGGGAGGTGTAGCTTGAGCGACCACGCGCGGATATGGCGGATCGGCGAGGTGCTTTCTTTGGCGTGTGAGGATCGACGGAGAGTTTCAGTTTGTAGTCGCAGCTGTGACAAGCTGTGACGTAAAACGTACGTTGACGCCACGACGGTGCTCACGACGCGCGGCACAATCAAGAATCATCCTCGCTGCAACCCGGCATGAGCCGCACCCGACCGGTCCCGTCCGACGATAAAGTGTGGCCCCCACGAGTCCCACATACGGTACTGCGCATCTCAGACGCTCCGAGGCTCTAACCGCTCCTGTGCGCACGCGTGCAACGGTCGAGTTGAGCCTAGTTGAGCCTAATTGAGCCTAATTGAGCACCGCTCCATGTCATGTTGTGCAAACCTGTGCGGTGAGGCCCCGCGGGGGAACCGTCGAGGCTAACCGCAGACACATTTCACCTGGGCTTCCCACGTGCGGCCACGATTCATGAGCGCAGTCACCCTGGTGCGCCCAGCCTACTCCAGTTTACGGTGCTCAAGCACGGCATGAGAGGAAACACGACGCTCAACCCGATCACGATAGGGCGGCATGGTATGGCAAGCACATAAGAGGGCTGTTCGTCCTCGGAATGGTAGTCGGGCAGCGTGTCGAGCAGGACCTTGAGCTGGTCGAGATTTCGCAACTCAACAGGCAGCTGCGCAGTGACCTGCGGGTGCACAATGAGCTCAAAGAAGGTTTGCAATGCCTGCTGGAAGTTTTGAACCGAGAGCCCTTCAATTGTGGGTGGAGTGAGATTCGGCGCATGCAAGGGGCCCGGAGGCACCGGCGGGATAGCGCCACGGTTCGGTCGATTGGGTCCACCAGGAACTGCCGGCATGCCAGGCACAAGCAAGCGGCGGTGAGATTGGATGCTGCAAGGCCGGTTGTGACAGGAGCACCAGCGGGCTGTGTTGCACCTATATACTTTCCAACGTGGCCGCAGATATCGCACTTGACTCCTTGCACGTGGTTGTGGCCGCAGACGTCGCATATAGGGTCTCTTTCGCGCTTCGCGAGAGCCTTCGTATCAGCCGTGCAGAACGTGCCGTTCAACATGATCGGTGGTGATTCGCGCTTCGTGCATCGCTGCGTGTCGGTCGTGAAGAACAGTGCTTCACACCACATGTTTTCAACAAAATTCGCCGATACCGACACAGACATGAATATCTCCAAGCGGAAGCGCGGCACCTCCTTAATTAATAGCGGGCGCCCCGCCCGCTTCGCGCTTGCTGGCCTCACCTGCCAGTTGTCATGTAACTTGTAAGCGCGCCACCCCGCCGGGCGCGCTCACATGAGCGCCGCTGTACTGTGTCGGACCCGTTTGAATTTGTTCGACACATCGCACTCAGACAGACACACGGGACACGGCACGTTAGCCATAAAGTTAGCCATACTTGTGGTTGTGCGCCGAGCGGAGTAGTTACAGCTTTTTCACATTTCCGTCGGCGTAGCGCGCCTGAGTGCGTCAAGAGGCACCAAGTCGACGGTGACGGCCAGATCTGCCACCCTCACATGGTCTCTCTCTCAGTAGTACATGCCGCGTCGGCGGCGCCCGCCGCCAAGCACATTCTGCACGAGGTTCATAAACATGAGCATCTGGAACATGTCCATATTGCGAACGGAGTGGAAGAAGTGTCCGAGCGACCAGCCGTTGGCCGTATTGCCGCCGCCGAGCCGCCACACCATGTTTGCGAGCATTGCCGCGCCGAGCATGAACGAGAGGTCAAAGCCTGAGCCAAAGCCAAACACGCCTCCGCCGCCACTCCGATCGATCCCGTAGCTGCTACCACCGCTCCCGTACCCACCAGGCCCAGACGAGGACTTGCCAGTGCGCCCTGTGCCCGCGGTCGTGGCCGCGGAGCCGAAGCCGATGAGCTGCCACCAGACGAGCAAGGCCGCGGCGACAACAAAGAAGCCTGCCTGCACTGGCGACAGCTGGACGCCGATAGCTCGCCCCAGGACCTCGGCCGCCTGATCTGCGGCGAAGTAGGCTGCTGGCACGATGCCGCCGTGCTTCGCCGCCGCCGAGTGCACGAGCACAACTAGGCCACATGCAAGCGCTGCATTCATCAAGCTCCACTGGAAGACAAGCACGAGCACAGCTCCGACGACCATTGCGACGTGCCTGGGCTCGACGCCGGCGAGATTCGGCATTGCTGGCATTGCTGGCCGCGCTGCAGCACCGCCGCCACCACCAGCTCCGTCACCGCCACCTCCAATCACGCGCAAGTTGGCTGGTTTGAGTGCTACAGTCTCGCCACTGTTGGTGAGGATGACGTGGTAGCGCCCTGAGGCGTGATCTAGTTCAATGGCACGGCCACGCCTTCCGTTGAGCTCTGGCTTCGAGGCGAGGCCGTGCACTTCGACCATGCAAGGCGTCTGCATCGCTCGTGGTGATCCGCGTATACTGTGCCAGGTTGGGAGTCACGCACGTCTCGATGCTCAACAGTGTGACGAAACTGTGGGTTGCGCTTAAGTTTGTTGGCACGAGGAGGCTGAGACGACTGCAAACTTACTTGGGCTCGGGCGGCGGGCCGCCCGAGAAAACCGACCACGGCAGAAGCCAGTCGGGCACCGCAGACTTCATCCAGTCGGGGACTGGCTTCCCGCTCTCGCGTTCGATGGCCGGGAAGACAAAGTTTGGAGCGAGATACTTGAGCGAGCGGATGGAGGGCGGCACGGAGCCATCGTCCTCGGCAAACCCGAGCTCCTTTGCGAGCTCGGCCACCACAGCTACCTTGCCCGAATACTTGGTCAGCAGCACGTCGGCGCCCAGGCCGGCGAGCGCACACACGGCCTTTCCGGACAGTGCGGGGGTCTCGCCAGTCATCAAGTCGAGGCCACCGCTCGCCGCCGCCCACGTCCCCTGTTTCTCCATCTCCAGATTGCCCTCAGTCTTCACTACGCCTGGATACAGGGAGATCGTCCCGATCCGGTGCTTGGCGAGCTGGAAGGCCATGTCTGAGGCGAGCCGATCGATGGCGGCCTTGCCCACACCGTAGGCGACGTTGAAGGTGTATGACTTGCCTCCAAACGAGCTCACCAGGATCACCAGAGGCGGCGGGCCGTCGCTAGCGCCGCTACTCCGGCTGCTCTCTAGGAGCGCCGGCATCGCATGGAGGCATGTGGCGTACACGCCACGAAGCCCAACGTTGTTGCATGCATCCCACATCTCCATGCCTTGGGTCCAAAACTCGCCTCGTAGATCGCCGGGCGGCGTCGTGTACGCCGAGCAAACAAGGATGTCGATCTTGCCACCTTGCTCGGCAGAGATCTTCAAGAGCGAGTTTCGGATCTCTGCATCGTTGCTGGTATCGCACGCAAGTCCGTGGCCGACCCCTCCCGCCGCAGTCACCGCCTCAGCTGTGCTTTCGACCGTCAGATCAAGCCCAGCTGCGACTGGCCGATCTCTTGTCTGCCGACCTCTAGAGGACCGACCGAGCGCATACACAGTGTGGCCCAACCGGCCGAGTTCGATTGCGATGCCGCGACCGATGCCGCGAGTGGCGCCTGTGACTACGGCCACGCGGGCAGAGCACGCAGGTGGCAGCGCGAGTGCGCAAAGCGCGGCTAGAAGTGGGCTGTGGCCCAACATCGTAAGGGTCGGTTCGGCACAGGATTGGACTTCCGAGGTCGCAACTGATTCGAGCCCAACCAAAGCTAGGGACGACACCGGGTGACTACCCTGAGTGGTCCCGGCTATTTTTTTCATGGAAAAATGACATTCACACTTGTGCCTCCTATGAACCCACGTTAAATGCGGGACTGGCCGCCATCGCCGCCGTCGTGCGCTTGCTGCTCCATGTTCGCGCCACGCCGCAGCCCCCGTCGTGGCACGTACCCGCAGCCGGTGTGTGGGCAGCGCTACGCCGCCTCAACACCGCACTTGCGCTCGACCTGAGCCCGTTTGGAGCTCGGGAAGCAAACGCCGCCTGGAAGGTACTCGATGAGCACGGTGTGGCAGTCAGACGAGCGGAGCTTTGCACGCGCTGTTCTCCCCTGCCCCGTATACCCATTTCTGACCTGGAACCGAACCGCGAGGTTGTGTCGCGCCCGCAGGCTGACGGAGAGCGGCATCCTCAAGACCTTGCAGCACTCACCGCACCTGCACCACGGCTGATGGCTGGCCAGGGACGTGGACGAGGCGCTGCTGGTGGCATCGCCAACAAGCTACTTCGCGTACTAGCTCATTGCGTTGTGGGATGAACTCGCGTCGGCGCTTGATGGTCTTTAGCTCTGGTCCGTGTGGATGGTCTTTAGCTCTGGTCCGTGTGACACAGCCGTGCGGGACTGCAGGCTCCATGGGCACGAAGATGACCTGCATGAGGCTCCGATCACGACGCCATAGACGCCAGCTGGCGGGCTAGGCGCGAAGGAACCCCCAGTTAGTGTGCAGCTGCCACAGTTGCCCGCTCAGAATCCGCCCTGTGCACTGACGGATGCGTCGGCTGTGGTTGAATCTGCGAAGCAAGCCGCCTGAGCTCCGATCCTAGGTGTCTCTAGCCGTTATGTAATCTTTGACATGCATGTGTGGGGAAACAGCAGCTGCTCTTCCCAAGCCTATCGAGTATCGTACCCTGAACCCGCAACCCTGTGAAACCCTTAAGAGAACCGGCCTACCGCGGCGCGGCGGCGCCAAACCCTGTCGTGTCTCGTGTGACGCCTCCCGAGACTCCCGTCGTCCGGCGTCGAAGCCGCGCCCGGCCGTCACAAAAACTTTACCTGTGTACATGTGTGCATATTTTCGCGTATCGCGACGCTGAAGGTAAAGGCCTAAAGTTGTACACATATATACAGTTGTACACGTCGGTCTCGGAATGAACCTCGACGGACCCGACCCCTGTGCGCCCTGTACACCGAATCTCAGGCAAGCACAGTATCGCGCTATCCGAACGTGACCTGCGCACGTGAAGCTCTCGCGCTGTACATGCCAAGTGCCAGAGCCGCGCATTTACAACCGGAGCGTGGCACCCACGATCCATGTGAAGCTGGCAGCTGCGCCACAGCATCCTCCTGCCTTATGGCGTGCGCATGATAATTGCCTCCCCCATCGGCGTGCGCGCCGTGCGCACGTTGCTCCGCACAGCTCTCGGCCGGCTCAACGCCGAAGGCGACGCACCTGCGAGGGAGGTCCATACATGCGTTGGTACGGTATCGGAGATCGGGCTTGCGTGTGATGTGATGTGTGCGCGTGCGTACTTGACACGAGCATAGTACTCAAGCAGGAAGTGCCGTTCTCTGAAAATCTGCACAGTCTCTCCTGTCAAGCGTTTGATGCCCGCCTTCAAGGTCGCAGCCTTATCGCCTGTGAGGCAGCCACACTCGGACAGCAGCGCATCGAGGTCCTCTTGGCTGAGGCCGAAGCGGACGCAGAGTGCGCTGGCATCGTTGCTCGCCACCATGCAAGGCAGCGCCTCAAGGGCATACTGCACGCCGTCCGACAGACCATGCTCGCTTCTGTGCACGAAGACCGTCATGGCCTCGAGTGATGTCACGCTGCAGGAGAAACGACGTAGGTGGCGGAGAACAGCCGGTGAGCTCGCAGGCTTCGCCGCGATGGAAGAGGGCTTAGTGTGATCGATGGCGGGTGCCGTGCGGCAGCTCACCTGCGCCGCGCCTGCTCGTTGGCGCGAGTGCTCATGATGAGGGTCGACCACCGACGCCAGCTTGGGCGTCGGGGTCCGTCGTCGGGGGTCCGAAGACACAGTGACGAAGGGCGAATTTTGCATTCACAGTCCGTCTGGGCTGAGAATGAGGATTGTACTTGAACAAACCACAGATTCCGAAAGCCCCAAGCACCCCGATGATAGCCCTGGGGTCTGTGCAAGTACAGTCAGTTGTTTAAAATTAAGTCTCATCACGTTGTGAATCGACCCGTAAAGCTCTCTCCGCATGTTTCAATCCAATTAAAGAATTGTTTCTGTGACAAATGAGCTCATCGGGGAAGTGCATGAGTGTTGCTGCATGTTTCCCCCATTTTTGTCCTGCAAAACCCCCGAGATCATTCACGCGGGAACGAAAATGTTCGTGGCCGCCCGCCGCCTCGCTAGCCACGGCCGCCTCGCAAGGCTCTCAACAGCAGCGGCGCCCCTGTACGCACCGTTGGTCGGAGAGCACGTTCACCCGACAGCGGTGATCGAGCCAGGTGCGAGGCTCGGCAGCGGCGTCAGCGTCGGCCCATTCTGCGTGGTCGGTAATGACGTGGTACTCGGCGACGGCGTGCGGCTCGAGTCGCACGTACGTGTCGCCGGTCACACGGTTGTCGGTGCTGGCAGCGTTATACACGCGTTCGTCACGCTCGGAGCCACGCCGCAGGACCTCAAGTACGCGGGAGAGCCATCGCACTTGATCATCGGTGAGCGGTGCCGGATCGCCGAATACGCGCTGCTGAGCGGCGGCACGGCGGTTGGCGGCGGTGTCACCTCGCTCGGTGACGGCTGCTTCATCATGTCGCACTGCCACGTGGCACACGATTGCCACCTCGGCCACGACGTGCTCCTCGCATCGAACGCCGCGCTCGCTGGCCACGTTCAGGTGGGCGACGGCGCGCGCATCTCAGGTTATGCGTGCGTGCAGCAGCGGGTGAGCGTTGGCAGCGGTGCCTTCGTCGGCGGCGGATCGGTGCTCGCACATGACCTAATTCCGTACGGTCTGGCCGTCGGTAACCGAGCGCAACTGCTCTCGATCAACTTGCGCGGGCTGCGACGGCAGCATGCGTCGCCAGCGGAACAGCGTGCGCTGCTATCGACATATCGCTACTTGTTTGACGTGACGTCTGTGGGATTTTACGAGGCGCTGCCGTTGCAGCCGCTGCCAACGCTTCGTCAGCGGGCCGAATGCGTACTGGAAGACGATGTGGCTGAGTATCCTCGTGTTCGCCAGCTCCTCCGCTTCGTGCTCGGTCAGCGATCGGTCGTCACGCAATCTGGAAGCGGAGCCGAGGCTGTGCCGCTCTCACACCGCGCGCTCTGCCTGCCACCAATACGGACCAGCCGTGGGCTGCACGACGGCTTGAGCTGATCTCGTCGCTAGACGAAGTGGAGAGACTCAGACTGTCATGCCAGCACGGCTGTGAGCAACCCCGAGCCCTCGGTTCTCAATAGTGTGTGTTCGATGGTAGCCTGCGAATCAGACATGGGCATATGTACGTCTCTAAAAGGAGGTGTATTAAGATGTCTCAGTTACTATGGACGTGAGGCCTTTACTTGAAGATCTTGTTACAATGTATTACGCTTTGGATTTCTGCTTCAGAGCGGCGGGGCTCTTGACGACTGTCGCTGGGCCCTTCCCTTGCCGCTGCGCCTTTGAGATGTCCTGCTGCTGAACCTTCGGCTTGGGCTTGGTTTGTCTCTCCACTTTTGCAGCTTTTAAGCCTTGCATTCGAAACGCCTTGGCCGACTTGCCCATTGTGCACGCTTTTGCCACACCTTTTTCGAAGGCCCCGGATGAGACGCGTGTGCGTAGACGTTGTCGTGAGCACTAGAAGGAACCAAAAGCAGTAAGTGTTGAACGCATGGGTCGCTGGCTGTGGGAGGACGATAGAAAATTCCTCCCAATACGCTTGCACGAACTACGCTGTGAATTATGCGTCATCATGAGGGCACACCTTTGCCGCGCCGCCAACCCAAAGGGCGTGCTCATGTCACACTCATGTGCCGCGCCCACAATCGTGACTCACTCGGACGATGCCACGTTCAACCCGGCGGCGGAGCTGACGACAACGAAGCTCCATGAGAGCATCCTCGAGTTGCGTACTCTTGCTGCTGCAATTGAGACGCAGATCCTCGAGGGCTTGGCATCACCGCACGCGGCAGGCCGCTCGTTGAAGCAGCACGTGGATACGTTGCAGACTGCCTTGGAGCTCAAACAACGGAGTGTGCAGGTGCTGCGCCTTCGTGCGCACTTCTCTCCGGCAAACGAGCTGCAACTCGAGGAGAGACAGGGATTTGGCCGCTGTGTCTCGATTCGGCGACAGCTGGCTACTATTCTGACCGAGACCGCCGTAGATCCGGCGAGCGAGGCCGTGCCCGCCACGCGCGCCGCGGAGACGACGGCGACACGCTCCGATGGCGACACGCAGCAACCCGATGGCTGGGGCCATGTAGCGGCGCTCATCTCCGAGATCGCCTGTGAGCTCCCTACGCTACAGGCTCGGATGAACGAGTCATTCGAGCTCAGCCTAGCGCTGCAGCGCGACGCCGCAGCCGTCGACGCTGAACGCTCGAGCCATGAGGCGGCAGAGCTCGCTGAGCTGTTGGACCAGGTTGAGGCTGCCAAGGCCGAGTTGGCGAGGTTGCGAGAGGGTCGTGCGGGCACCGGTAGCTCGAGGGCCGACGAGATTGCCTTGGACAAGCTCCTTGGCCGATTGCAGAACGAGGCAAGCTCGCTGCTCCAAACCAAGGTCGAGCTCGAAGACGAAGTGGCGTCGCTTCGGCGCACGCTACGTGCGGTGACGGAATGAAAGCATGCCGTTGTGGCGGTACTACTACTGCTCACCTATCTGCTCAGGGCTCTCCTCGAGTTAGAGAGTATCCGTACGTCCTCATAACGAGAAAGTAAGAGTAAGCGTGCAAAGCTCGCGTTTTGGAAAAAGAGAGTGGACTGAGTGCGAGAGCCGAGAGAGTCTTCGAGTTTGCGCTCTGACGTGAGCCGCGGCCCCGCGGCCGCGCCCAACCGCGGACAACCGCGCGCGCGCCCGGGCCCCGGCGCCCCCGCGCCCCGCCCCGGGGCCCCTACGGGGCCCCCGGCGTCCGACTGAGTGTCACCGTGGCCGTCCCGCACAGCCCCACTGACAGGCCACATCAGCATTTTAAGGTAAACAAGTGTTGAAATGCGCGATAACAGGAAGCTAATGTGCAGGACCTCCGGCCGGTGGGGGCCACAGTACCCCCAGGACGCGCATTCGACTCGTTGAATACTCAATACAAGAGCCGCCACGTGGTCCCACGACGTGCGGTGCTCCTGCACCTCTCGTTCGGGGACGATGGTGGCACGCTACCGCCACTCGCCAGCACGCCAGCACGCCAAGACCTTGGGAAGGACCAGTCTCGCTCTCCTACTCGCCCCCCGCAGTCTCATCTCCGCGGTCTCACTCCACTTCCTTGCACGTAGAGCCCTTGTAGTAGAGCCCTTGTAGTAGACAGCCCTATTCCATGCCACCATGCATCATGCATCATGCTCGGTATACGGCTTCATCCTCCTTTACTCACTGCGAGGGCCATGCTCGCTCAAGATCGCTCACCATCATCCTTCATGTTCTGCCTGGTGCTCGGCCCCTGAGACCCCGGCTGTGTCCATGTAGCTCGCCGCGCGCGCGCTCGGGGGCGGACTTGGCATGGGCGATGCATTAGGGGACAGCTGCACCTCCGGGCGCGCGCGGCCTCCCGCCCGTGTGGCTTTAGGGCTCATCTGCAGCTTTTCTATTTGCGACGCCTCCTCAGACGCCTCCGGGAATATCTTCGCCAGGGCCAGCCGCCGCTGCCGCAGCATGTACACGACAAGAGCCGCGCCGATGCCAATCGCAATCGCGATCACAAAGACGGAGAGGCTGATCGCCCCCTCGAGGCTGAGCGCAGAACCGGCCTCCGAAAGAGGCGGCGTCTTATAGAATGTCACGTTGAAACGGGGGAGCGTTAAGGCGTCAGGCGCACCCGTGGCCGCCAGGAAGGCGTTGAGTGCGTCGGTGGATGCAGTGTGCGGCTCCAGGCTGGCTCGAACGGCGCGCAGCTGTGTGGCGCCGTACACGTCGTAGCTCGCCGTGAAGACCACGGAGCCTGCACGGACTGCGAGGCCCGTGCGCATCGGGTCGCGCGCAGGGTGCAGGATTGTGAAGGTACTGTGCATGCTGCCGAGGGTGGCCTCGGAGACCGCACTCACGTCAGCATCGGCCACGTACTCCATTTCCAGCCGAAACATGAAGGCACGGATGCTAGGGTCGTTGGCGGCTGCCAACTCGGCGCTCGCAATCTGCCCATCGATCTCACTGGCGAGCGCGGCGGTGCTCGAGGTGAAGTAGTTGCACACGGATGCAGCGTGTACTGTGACCACGCCTGACGCCGTAGGACCGCCTATGATGGAGTGGCTGCTGTCCATGGCGCACGGGGTGGGCATCGTGGCGCCATTCGAGCCGCACCGGTAGTTGAAGGCCGCTGGATCGAGGCAGCCCTGCACCCGCTCGTAGCAATACCCGTGATGCCGGGCGCTCACATCAAAGTTGAGGGCGGTCGGCGAGGTGCAGCCGCGGCGCATCGTCACGCATGCACTCACATTGTCCACGGTCGCGAACGGGTTGTAGTTGAATGCCAACGGGTCCAGGCAGCCGGTCACGCGTGGCACGCACCAGGAGCCCTGGTTGATGGTCGCATTGGGGTCGAAGTTGGCTGCATTCACATCCATGCACCCTTCGACGGCAATGACGCAGCCTTCGAGCACATTGGCTGCTGGATTGTGGGCCACCACAGCGCCATATGTGGCGAATGGCACGAGCCCTCGGAAGGGTATGCCAACGTACCGGGGCATCATGGCCGTGGGCCTCGTCCTCCGTTCGCTGCTGGCGTTGACGCTGTGGCTCTCATTGCTCAGGGCACCAGTCGCGTTACTTCTCGCGGCGAGATTGCGATCGGCGGCGGAGAGCAGCAAGGTCGAGAAGGGGCTGAGCGCCGGCAGCGTGCAGCCGCGCACGCCAGGGAGGCACGAGCCGTCGTCCTGGGTGGCGCGCGCGTTGTAGTTGATCGCTGTCGGATCGGTGCAGCCGGACGTCGGGTATTGACAGAAAGCGGACTCTCGCGCACCCGGGTTGTAGTTGAGCGCGCCAGGGAAAAGGCAGCCCGGGTAGAAGTGAGTCGGGATGGCGCACGCCTGCGGGATGTGCACCTCCGCCGTGCGCTCGTAATTATTGTCGTCGGGGACCATGCAGCCTGCGAAAAGGAGCCGCCGAGCGTACATGGGGCGAAAGGTCGCACCCCCGGCCTCGATGGTGGTGCGCCACGGACATGGCAGGATGCGCGTGAGCGTCTGGATCGATTGCCCACTCGCGTAGTTCGGCGCGCGCATAGCGGTCAACGGAGCGTGACGGCTGTGCACGTTGGTCGCGCGGCCGCATTCGAGCGTGCGCGCGGAAGACGCGTAGCACAGACCTTCGAGGCCGAGGTGCGAGCAACGCGAGCCCACGTACATGCGTCGCTCGGGCGTGGATGGGCACCGGCCGTACGTTTCACACGTCGTGTACCCGAACATGTGGCCGCCATCGATGAGCGTCTCTTCGGAGGCCATCTCGCCGTGCTGGTACGTGGCGACCATCTCGACGCCGTCGAAGGCGCCGAGACGGATGACGTCGTCGGCGCGCACGAAGTGAGAATCGAGCGCGTCGTTGGCCTCGGCGAGCATGCTCTCGTCGATGCCGCCGCGTGAACCGATGATCAGATCGGACACGTTCGTCTCCGCCACGAAGATGTCCACCGAATTGTCATACACATACTTGCGTAGGACCGAGAGCTTGGCAGCTTCGGTCCAGGGGTGCACGAGCGTCGGCATCGTGAGCGGCTCGCTCTCTGTCGAGGGGCGCTCGAGACTCGCGTATAGGCACACCTTGTTGCAGTGTCGCTCGGCCGGAGGCGGCGGCAACGGCGGCGGGAACGGTGGCGGCGATGGCGGAGGCGAGGGTGGCGGCGGTCTTGGTGGCGGCAGCGGTTCAGGCGATGGGGCTGGCGGCGGTGGCGAGGGCGGCGGCGGTGGCGAGGGCAGCGGCGACGGAGGCGGAGGCCTTCTGGGCGGTGGCGAGGGCGGCGAGGGCGGCGGCCGACGCGGCGGCCGAGGCGGCGGGGGCGAGGGCGGCGGCGGTGGCGAGGGC
>JWZX01001445.1:0-12396 GCA_001275005.1 Chrysochromulina tobinii
GGTTTGGACGCAGACACGCGGACTTGGGACGACGAGGAGGAGCGCAGGGCACGAATAGACCTGGTGGCCGAGATGGATGCGGCTGCTGCGGGTCCCCTGCAAGCGGATCCATCACCCGAGATCAAGCGTGAGCTCTTCAAGGCAGCGCCGCCGCCGCACCGCCCCGCAATCGGCCCCGCGCGGCCCGATGCCTTCCGCGACGACGGGGACGACACCATCCTCGACGACATCGACGACGACGACGCTGTGCGGCCCATTGGCGCACCGTCCGAGCTGCTTGCATCTCGGACTTCTATGGAAGGCCCTACACCGTTGCCGCCAAAGCTGCGTCAGGCACTCACAGAGCTCGACCAAATCGTCATACACGTCCTCATGTGTGGAGCGATTCGGTTTCTATGCGTCAAGTGGCTACTGATGCAGGAAGACAACTTCAAGATGCCGAATCGGCAGGCGCTCGAGGAGATTGAAAGGAGCGGGGCCTCGCCGTCGCCGCTGCTGAGCCCTCAAGAGGCCGCAGCGCTCGTCGAGCGTGGAGATCGGAGCATCGGCGCGCTTACCTATGGCTGGCTCAGTCCAGGCGATCCAGATCCAGACGGCTCGCGAATCCGCGTGCTTCGACGCGCTCTGATGGGGATGGCAATTCGAACTGAAGCCTTGTTCTGGGACTTTGGATCGCTGTATCAGGCACCAAGGACACCGGAGCAGAGTGCTTCCTTTCAGCTCGCCCTCGAGGGTGGGGCGATGAATCAGCTTTATGCGTCGATCCTTGCAACGACCGTGCTCCAGATCGAGGAGATCCCACCCCGGCCAGCCGAGTTTGATGGCGTTGTCTGCTTGTTCAAGTTGAGCGCAAATGTCGACGAGGACAAAGTACGCGCGGCGCTCGTCGGGTTCGGAACTATCAAGAGCTACGACCTCAAACGCACCCCCGCCATCGTGCGCTTCGCCTCGCACGCCTCTGCCGTCGCGGCCAAAAAGGTGGGGGATGCGGCCAAGGATGCGGGGATGAGTGCCTGGCCCGGCCTATTCGAGGGGCTCGACACGCTCTACAATGAGACGCCGTACTTTTCTCGCGGATGGTGAGCGCTGCCCGTCCGATTCTGCAGACGTTACTGGATCCCCTTTCATAACCCTCACGCGCCTGCCACACTCTCCCACGCAGGTGCTGCTGCGAAGACTCGTTGAGCCGAGAGCTCATGAAGCGGTTGACGGCCTACCCCGCGCTCCGGGAGCCCCTCGATCAGCTTCAGCCCAAGGTCTTTGCGCTGAGCAGCAAAGCGGATGCAACCCCCATTGAGGTTGAGGCAATCGAGAACGACGTAGCCGCTGACATTGAGCGGATCAACAAGTCCAAGTTCACGAGCAAGGGCGACAAGCCCAAGGTCATCAGCCTTTATATGGAGTACGTGCACAACACCGTTGGCGCGCTGCAGAAGACGCTCGGGTCGCTTCAGATGCTCGCGTTAGGCAGCGCGACGGCCGCGCCGGCGGAGCCGCTGCCGCAGGTCGATGCGCCGGCCGCGGAGCCGCTGCGCCTTGCCGAGGGACAGCCGCTGCTCCTGCTCTCGTCGCAGGGCAGCGGCGCGGGCGGCGGGCCGCGCTTTGGCGTCGTCGATGCGACCGGGGGGCGTGTTGCCGCCGCCGTCACGGGCGAAGACGACGCCGAGCTTGCCTACGACCGATGCAGCCAGGCGGTGCTCCCGTGGCGGCCGCCCGCTGCCGGCTGGGACGCCGCGTTCGTCGGCGATGCGCGTGCGCTTCGCGACCTCGTCGAGCCCGCACGCCGCCTGGCGGACGATGCTCGGAATATGGAATCGGAATCGGCTCTGCGGGCCGTGGGCGAGCGGGCGCGCGAGATCGCCGACGGCGCGGCGCGATGCCAAAGCATCGCGCACGCGGTGCGCGAGGTGGGTGGCGCCGTGCGGTCGTGCGTGGATGCGGCGGCGACACTCTTCAAAAAACAACAACAGGGCGATCCCAAGCAGCTCCAAGCCGCTCTCGACAAGGTGCGCGCGGCGGTCGAGACGCTGCAGCCCGTCGCGCTCGAGGCCGCGCTCACTGCGGCGCTGCGCTCCAGCGGCGCCAGCGGCGCCCGGCGCTACGCCGCCGGCCAGCCGCTCACCGTGCATACGACCGGCGGCTGGCGCGATGCCGACGTGGCCACGGCGGGCGCCGAGGGCCTCTTCCACGGCCTCACCTTCTTGGACGGCAGCGGCGAGCCACCTGCCACGCTCACGCTGCACCCGTGGAACCACGCGCCGCGCGAGCTGCCGCACGCCGCCTTCGAGGCGATGCGCGACTGGTGGGCGCGCTCGCTCCGCGCGAACCATACTCACATTCCCGACGCGCTCACGGGCAAGCGGCTCGACGCACTGCAGCAGTGCGTCGCCATCCGCGTGGACGCCGGCGTCGGCGGGGTGGTCGTAGCACCTGCAGCAGCCCTCAGGGCAGCGCCTCCAAGCGGCGCTGCTGCGCCTGCGCCCAGACGCCTGTCTGGGGGCCTCTTTGCCGCACCTTCACCTGCCTCTGCCTTTGGCATTGATGCTCCGGCAGTGCCTGCCTTCACCATTGGCGCCCCCCCCGCGCCCGCTCGTCCGGCGGCCGCAACACCCACATTTTGCGGCGGCGCCGCCTCCTGTAGCTATCTCTTTGGTGGCACGCCCGCAGCGCCAGGTGGACTCTTCAGCAATCTTGCCTCCGGCACCGCCACGCCGACGACGTCCTTGTTTGGCGCGGCCGCGGCCACGCCACAGCTCGCCGCTGCCGTGCCCTGCACAGCCCCGGCCCCATCGTCTGCAGCCTTCTCCTTCGGCGGCGGTCTGTTTGGAGGAGGCGGCGCTGCAGCCCCGGTCACATCGTCTGCAGCATTCTCCTTCGGCGGCGGTCTGTTTGGAGGCGGCGGCGCTGCTGCGCCTGCACCCGCGTACGGCGGCGGTCTGTTTGGAGGCGGCGGCGCTGCTGCGCCTGCACCCGCGTACGCCGGCAGTCTGTTTGGTGGTGGCGGCAAGGCTGCTTGCGGCCTTGTCCTCCCTGGCAACTCGTTTTTCCCGGCGGGCCCGGCGATGGGTGGCGGCCACTTCGACACCTTTATAGTCAGCTCCTCACCTTTCTTCGGCGGGGCGGCTGCGGCCGGCATGGGCAACACAGCACCATACCAGCCCTCTCCCGCGCCTGCCACCTTTAGCAGCTTCGGTGCTGCTCCCGCGGGTGGAGCTCGCAGTCCCTTTGGCGCTGCACCGGCTGGAGGCGGATTCGGCGCGGCTCCGTCGCCACTCGGAGGGTCCGCCGCTGCGCCACCAGCATTTGGAGCGGGCGCTGTGCCAACATTCGATGCGATCGCGATGCCAGAAGTCAATGCCTCTACCTCCTTCGGCGCGACGTTGGAGTTCGGTGGTTTGAGTGCGGCCAGTGCGGGGGCCGCCGGCTTCGGCGGGGCGGCCGCGGCCGCGGCTGGTACGCCAGAAATCGTAGTCCGCGACGCGCACAGCCTGACCGCATGGTTGCTTGCGCAGCACGGCGCGCGGCTCGAGGGCGGCCCAACGGAGGGTCCACTCGCGGTGCTGCTCACCGCCGGCCCCGCGAGCGGCAAGACGACGCTGCTGTCGCAGGTGGTGATGATCGCGCTCCAAGACGAGCGCACGGAGCTCGTGCCCATCCTGGTCAAGGTGCAGGTCTTGCAGCAGCGGCTGCTCAAGGTGCCCGACGCCTTCGCCGGTTCGTGGAACTACATTGACGCCTTCCTGCGCCTTGAGCACGAGGCGAGCCGCCCCGCGCTCTACCGCATGCTGCGCCAGGCGATGATGGCGCGTCGGGCGCTGCTCCTCCTCGACGGGCTCGACGAGGCCGGCGCCAAGCGCGCCGAGATCGAGCGCCACGTGGTCGACGCGCTCGCGCCGCAGGGCCACGTGCTTCTCTGCACCTCGCGGCCGGCGGGCGTCGATGAAGCGCGCTTTTCCGCCTTCCGCCGTCTCGCGCTCGCGCCGCTCTCGGATGCTCAGCAGGAGCGCGCCCTCGAGCAGCGCCTCGGCGCCGAGCGCGCGGCTGTGCTGCTGACGTACGTGCGCGACGTGATGCCGCGCGACGACACGGGCCAGAAGGTGACGAGCAACCCGCTGATGCTCTCGATGGTTGCTGCCGTGTACGAGCTGCGGCAGGGCGTGGGCATGCCCCGGACGGTCGCCGAGCTGTACGCGACCGCGTCCGACGCGATGCTCGCGCGCGGAGGCGTTAAGACGGCTGAGCTTGCGCGGCTGCTGCGGCGCATCTTCTTCGAGGCGCACGTCGCGCAGCGCCGCCTCATTGAGGACCGGCAGCTGGACGAGGCGGCGCTCAGCCTGGAGGCGCCCGAGGTGCTAGCACAGATTCGGTCCTCCTCGGGCCTCGTCAGTGAGACGGCCGCGCTCCAGCGCGCCATGGATGCGAGGGCGCCCGCCGTGCGCGCGGCGTGCGAGGCGAGCCTGTCGGTGGAGCTGCTTGAGGCGCTGCGCACGGTGCGCGAGCGCGTGCTCGTCGACGCGCTGCCGCTGCTCAGCCTGTGGCAGTCCGAGCCGCTGCAGCTGCAGTCGTCGCACCTCTCCTTCCAGGAGTACTTTGCTGCGATCGCGCTCTGCGACGAGGGCACCGAGCTCTCGGGCACGCCGCCGTGGCAGTGGCCCGCGTGGTGGGCGAACGTGGTGAAGCTCGGTGCCGAGATGCAGGGCGACCGCTTTGGTCGTGGGCTGCTGCGCGCGGCCGGGGTGACGGGCGACACGCTCAACCTCTCGCAGAAGCTCGGCGGCGACCGGCCGACGGTGCGGCGCGTGCTGGCGGCCGTGGTCGCCAGTGCCGGCGAGCTGATTACGCTCAACCTGAGCAAGAATGAGCTCGATGCAGAGGATGCTCGAGCGCTTGCCCCTGCTTTGACGAAGACCACACTCGCGCGCGTCGACATGCGCAGAAACAAGATCGCGGGCGACGGCGCTGCCCGGCTCTCAACCGCTGTCCTCAGCAACCTCAAGATCGAGATGTTCAACGAGATCCCGATCAAGGAGATGCGCGCCGACACGTTCGCAGAGCTGGACCTGAAGGAGAAGGACGTCGGAGTCGAGGGAGGCATGGTCGTGGCGGGTCTTTTACCCGTCATGGGCGGGCTGACGAGCATGGACCTCTCCAGAAACCAGCTGTGCGGCATCTGGACTGACGGGAGAGGCCATCGACAAGGCACCTACACCGCAGAGGGCATCACTGCAATCGCCAAGGCCCTGCGCGTTAATGTCGGGCTGACGGCCCTGGATTTGTCCTCTAACGACCTCGCGGATGAGGGCATAAGCGCAGTCTGCGAGGCCATCCAGAGTAACGAGGATACCAAGCTCGCGTCGCTCAACTTCAGTGACAACGGCATCGGTCCAGTTGGAGCAAACGCTGTGGCGGCTATGGTTGCTGTGACAGGCGCGTTGACATGCGTCGACGTCAGCACCCAAGGATATAACATTGCGGGCAACGACGCTGCGCAGCTCGCAGCCGCTATCCTAGGCAACCTCAAGATCGAGAGGTTCAACGAGATCCCGATCAAGGAGATGCGCGCCGACTCGCTCAAGGAGCTGGACCTGAATGGGAAGGACGTCGGAGTCGAGGGAGGCATGGTCGTTGCGGGTCTCATACCCGTCATGGGCTCGCTGACAGCCCTGGATTTGTCCTCTAACTGCCTCAAGGATGAGGGCGTAAGCACAGTCTGCAAGGCCATCCAGAGTAACAAGGAGACCAAGCTCGTGTCGCTCAACTTCAGTGACAACGGCATCGGTCCAGTTGGAGCAAACGCTGTGGCGGCTATGGTAGCCGTCACAGGCGCCTTGACAGAGGTACTCTGAACTCTGGCCCAGCGTTTTGGACCTCAAATTGTGACCTGTTCTGACTGGAGAGCTTGCCCTCTCTGTGTACAGGTGAACCTCGACGGCTATGCGCTACCCATCAAGAAGCTCAAGGGCACCGAGCCAGTCGAGTTGCTCGACCTATGTGACAAGTGCCTCGGTGTTGCCTCCGCCTTCGTGATCGCCTCACTGATCGGCGTCAACGGCGTGCTGATGAAGCTGTCGCTCGCCAGAAACAATTTGGAGGAGGGCATACAAGCCATCTGTGAGGCACTAGAACAGAACACGACGCTCAAGGAGCTCGACATCAGCGGTGATTCGCGTGGCAGCAACATTGATGGGTCAGCAGGAGCCAAGCACGTGGCCAAGTTGCTTGGCGTCAACGGCGCTCTGACGGAGTGCAATCTCCAGAGCAATCATCTAGGCGCCAAAGGCTGGACCGTCGTCTTCACAGCACTGCGCAACAGTAAGGTAAGCAAGATCTCCACGTGGGATCTCCGTGCTGAGTTCCGTGCTGAGTATGACATCAAGGTGAGCATCAAAAGCATCAAACCTTTGGCTGAGTACATCGCCGTCAGCGGCGGGCTGACAGCCCTGGATTTGTCCTTCAACAACCTCATAGATGAGGGCGTAAGCGAAGTCTGCGAGGCCATCCAGAATAACAAGGAGACCAAGCTCGCGTCGCTCAACTTCGAGCGCAATCGCATCGGCCCAGTTGGAGCAAACGCTGTGGCGGCTATGGTAGCCGTCAACGGCGCCCTGACGGTGGCCAACCTCCTACGCAATCCGCTTGATGCAGAGTCCGCCAAGATGCTTGCTGAAGTCGCCAAGCAGAAGGGCATCTCGCTCTGCGGCATCCGGCGCGATCAGACCACCGCTGACTTCCACGATCAATACCTGAAGCCGCCTGATGCGATCCTGCTGGCGTCGGACCTGACGCAGGCCGTTGTCACAGGTGGGCTGACAAGCATCAACCTGTCCGGAAATCACCTCACCAACTTAGGAACGGACATGACGGGCATCAAGGAGCTCGCCGCCGCTCTTGGCGTCAACGGCGGGCTGACCAAAATATCTCTCGCCAAAAACAAGTTAGGGGAGGAGGGCACCAAGGCCATCTGCGAGGCAACAGAACAGAACACGACGCTCAAGGAGCTCGACATAAGCGGCGGGTTTGGAGAATGCAACATCGGAGGGTCAGCAGGTGCCAAGCATGTGGCCAAGATGCTTGGCGTCAATGGCGCGCTGACGGTGACCAACCTCCTGGGCAATCAGCTTGATGCAGAGTCAGCCAAGATGCTTGCTGAAGTTGCCAAGGAGAAGGGCATCTCGCTCTGCAGCATCCAGCGCGACCAGACCACCGCTCACTTCTCCAACCAGGACCTCAAGCCGCCCCCGGCAGTCTTAGACTCACACCGTCATCGACAAACCAAGACCTTTCGACGAAACCCGCCATCGACTTAAAAATCATGGCGCTCATGCAAGCGCGTCCCCGAGTGGCGCGCTTACATGACTACTGGCTGTGATCCGTGTGCCCGTGTGCGTCCGTGTGTCCCTTGTGTGTCCCGGCTCCCCCGGTGTCTTTTTACCGGTACCCACCGGTACAGTCCCGGCTCCCCCGGTGTCTCATCTCCTTGGCCATCTTTTTGGCTTCCTCCTTAGCTCTTCTACCGCGCTCGGCCGACTGCACGCGAGTCGCCGCGGCCGTCTCGATGGCGTCTTTCCGGATGATCTCATGTGCCGCCGGCTCCACTGTCGCCGGCCCCATTGCCGCCGGCTCCGCTGCCGCCGGCTCCGTTGCCGCCGCCTGGTCCTCGGCACTCCTGGCCCGGATCAGCTGCGAGACCGGCGAGCCGCGCTCAGCCGCTGCCTCCGCCTCTGCCGCCTCCGCCGCGGCCGTCGCCGCCACCTCCGCCACCTCCGCCTCTGCCGCCGCGGCCGATGCTGCTGCTGCCTCCGCCTCCGCCGCCTCGGCCGCTGCCTTATCGGCATCCTCCGCCGCGGTCGCCGCCGTGGCCGCCTCCGCCGCCGCCGTTGCCGCCGCCGCCGCCGCCTCTGCGGCGGCTGTCTCGGCTTCCGCCGCATCCTTTGCAGCCGCCTCCGCCGATGCCGCCTCAGGCGGCCACTGCTTCAGCCGCCGCCTCCGCCGATGCCGCCTCGGCGGCCACTGCTTCAGCCGCCGCCTCCGCCTCCGCCTCCGCCGCCTCCGCCGCCGCAGCAGCAGCCGGAGCTGCCTCTGCCTCCGCCTCCGCCTCCGCCTCCGCCTCCTCTGTGGCTGCTGTCTCGGCCTTTGCCGCCTCCTTTGCAGCCGCCTCCGCCGATGCCGCCTCGGCGGCCACTGCTTCAGCCGCCGCCGCAGCCGCAGCCGCCGAGGGTGCTGCACGACCTGCTCGCGACTCGGGTGGCGTCAAATTCGACTTCACGACCGTTCAGTCGCGGTGTGGCTACTTCCAGGGGTGCCTCCTCTCTACCGAAAAGGCCAAGATTTTTATGGCCAGCCTCAGCGAGGCGATCGACACGCTGGTCGGCGGCGGCGGGGTTCGTCTGTGGAACGGCACTTTCCACGGGGGACGGCGGTACCCGAGCATTCTTTGCGCCGACGACCTGCTTGGTAGCTTGACGAGCTGGGTGGCTGGCATCGTCTTCATTCGCCTTCTGGACGAGTGGGCCGACGTCTCGGCTAGCCACTTTGGCATCGCCGACGACGCGTCCAAGACTACGTTCTCTGCCATCTTTGTCGATGGCTCCGGCGTGCCGCACGAAGCCCCGGCGCCGCCTGCATTCCTCGCCGCCGCGCGCATTGGTGGCCGCGCCATCCCGCGCCTCCCGTACGACGCCGAGTACGCACACGTCGGCGATCGACGCAAGCTCAATGGCGATCAGAGCCCCACCCGGGGCAAAGCGGTTGGCCTCTGCATGGCGTGGCTCAAGCGCGTTGAGCAGATGTGCCGGTGCAGCCCTCGCGAGTTTGCTCATGCCACGACCGTCGGCCTCGCTTCCATCATCGACGCGTACGCCCCGTTTGCGCCGTTGACTTTTGCGCAAGCCGAGGCAATTGAAAAGGTCCGGCGCGCCATTCATAAGCGACGCTTCCGCGGGCTGGTATCTGCAGCCTGTGCTGACCGGTATCTACCTGATGCTCTGCACGCGGCTCCACAGTACGGCCTCCTCACGGCAGGCCTTCTTGAGGCCTTGCGCGTTGGCGATGGGTGGATGCACTGCGCCTCTCTCAACGCCGCCAGCATCCACGCAGTTATCTCCGACGCCATCTCCGATGGCATCGACAGTCAGCTTCGATTCTGTGCCCGGGCGCTTCTTTCCCTTACGTGCTTTCTCTGGGGCAGCTTTGGTGCCCATCCGGCCACTTGGTCTTGGGTACATCTTGAACATCTTCTTGCAAACCCAGATCCGTCCGTTGGCTCCTCCTCGGTGGGCCGTGTCTACGCCACCGAGGTCTACATGAAAAACGTAGCTTTGCTTCGCCGACTCGCCGCATTGACCAACGGAGATCTAGCGCCCTCGTTCAACTTCACCTTCGAACACGTACCGCCCGCTGGAGATCCCTTTGATCGGACCGCCCTCATCTACTCTTCCAAGCTGGCGCATGATACCCTACGTTTGTTTGAGGGCGACCTTATCTCGGAAACCACGTGCGTGCAACTTGGGCGACGTCGTCGACCGGTGTGGCTTCTCCTCTCCGCAGGCATTGTCGTCCGGTCGCATGTATGTCGTGCGGACGGCTCCGACTTTATGACCTTTGCTGAAGCGGCACTGGTCGTTCCTGCGTTTGCGCGACGTGCGGGTACTACGCTCCTCGCCTCGCAACGCGCGTGGGATCAACTGATTACCGACCTTCGCGATCTCGACGTCGAGTCGGTCCCGAGAGAAGCCGTCCTCGACGCTCAGGCGATTTGGAGGGGCACGTCGTTTAACATGGCCGGAGCGCCTGACGGCTCCGCCGGCACTGGGCCTCGCGACGAGCTCGACGACCTCATCCAGCGCATGGCGAAAGGTGACGTCGCCGCCGCGAGCGAGTGGACGGCTGCTTATCGCACCTGGTCCGCGGCACCGCCTCCCCCGCGATGCGAACGGCCGCTGCCGTCACCCACCGCTGCGGAACTCTGCGGCCCCCACACTCGATTTCTCGTCCCTGCGCGCGGGGGCGAGATTGAGACCATTGTTCGAGGACGGCCCGCTCCTCCCTGCTCTGCGGCTGATGCGGCCGTGCTTGCGCGGTTCCGGTCGCAATCGTGGCGCGTCGCCCGCGACGGCCGCTCGATTGCCTGCTCACACGGCACCGAGCTCCAGCAGGCGTCCGTCATCGTACAACTCTACGCGGCCGCGCTCCCCATCGCCATCGCTGCGTTTGATCGAGAGCAAGCAGCCAAGGCTCAACGTCGTCTCAAAGTCAACGAGAAGCGCAACCTCGCTGGACTTGACCCGCTGCCGCCCGATGAGCCTACTCCCGAGGAGATTTCCTGGCAAGGGGGACCGGGCTTCTGTGTCGCTCTCGCCAATGCTACCCTCGACGAGATGCTCGCCGATGAACAGCGCCAAGGGTTCGCCTACACGGCCGCGGTCGTTGGCGACGGGTCGTGGGACCCTCGGCGGAAGCGCCTCTCTCGCGCCGCGCTGATGCACACCGGTGCATGTCTCGGCGGTGCTCTCGACGCCGACGACTTGATTGGAGGCACCCGCGACAATTACGATGCCGAGCTCGCGCACCGCGTCGATGCGCTCGCAAGGCTCGAGGGACAGCGCGTTTTCTATATCTTTGACTCCACCTCTCCCATTCTCGCAGGGGAGCACTTTCGCCGCCTGAGCCTCCCAGCTCGTTCACGCATGCTCTGCGACAACTGGCTCGCCTGGGCCATGGCGTTTGAGCAGCGCCTCGAAACGCTCACCTACTGGTGGTCGCACTCTCACTGCGGCCACTTGCCCGAAGCCGCCTTCGACGCGCTCGCCAAATCGTTTCTCTCGGGCGATCCGGTGCCCCTTCCTCGCCCTCTCGAACCTCCTCGCCACCGGTCCATTCGGCACTATGCCAAGGGCTCCGAGCGCGACCTCATGCTCCACGTGTACAATTTACACGTCGTGCGGACGCACTACACCACGCCCTCTTCGATGTTCGCACGCCCAGGGTGCCTCGAGTTTCTGCGGGTTGCCAAGCTCAACGACCAGCAGCGCTCCACCGTGCTGGCTGTTCGGGATGATCGAGTACGGCTCTTGGGCAGCCGCGTCTTTCGTGACACGGGTCCGCACTCCCTCGGAGCGGTGCTTACCAAACTAGGCTGCCCGTGCGGCAAGGGGCGACAGACTGTCGAGCATGTTCTCTGGGAGTGCGAGCTCTCCAGCGTCGTCACGCGGCGCGCGACGCTCCTCACTCCTGCCTGCACCGCCCTTGGTACCGCGCTCGATCGCTGCGAACCCATCACACGCGATCACGCCGTCTCCTCGATTGCGCACCGTGCTCTTGAACGCGGACAACGTCCGGAGGCGTACCGTACGCTAACGGGTGCTGGGACACCCTTGAGCATCTCGCGAGACGAGGCGCGACAGGCCGCTCTCGCGCACGTGCTCGGCGTCGTTCAGGAGCCTTTGAACTGGTTTCGCCCGACCATCCAGCTCGCCCGCCCTCTCCTCCATGCCTCTCTTGCTATGATTGCTGCCGCGATTCAGGCCTCCACGACCACACTTCGGCACGCAATCCTCACCAGCCGTCGCCGAATGACACTCTACTGCGCCCTACAGCGGCTTCGGTATCAGACTTGGACCCACCCTAAGCCAGCAGGCACGCCGTGCAGGTGCTGTGCAATTCCCGGCTCGCCCGCGCCGGGCGTTCACGTCCTAGGGTCGCGCCGTCCGATCGATGGTGCCCGCGCCGTTCAAGCTGTTCAACAGCGGGAAGGCGTCCGCGCCCAGGGTCCCCCCCAGCTCTCGAGCATTCGCTCTTTCGTCACTCGTGCTCGCGAGGAGGCGTTCCAATCGAGCAGCGCTGCTCGCGAGGTCTCTTTTCGGCTACAGCAGGATTGCCTCGCACGGGACGACGACGCATCCGCCGCGCTTGCACGAGCCAACGACGCTCGGGCGCTTGCTGACGACGCTCGGGCGTCTGCTGACGACGCTCTGGCGCTTGCTGATGCCCTCGACGGGATCGACGAACTTTCTTCTACGCAAGCATGTGCAGACGCGGAGCGTGCACGCGCAGACGCGGAGCGTGCACGTGCAGACGCGGAGCGGGCACTCGCTGCGCATCGCGCGGCCGCCATCGAAGCCGCCAATGCTGCTCGACTCTCGAACGCGGCGGACGCCCGCTATCGTGCCCTCGATTCGCACGCCCATCGTGTCTCGGACTTCACGTATTTCGCCGCCCAACATGTCTCCGGTATCATTCTCGACAGCCAACGTGCAGCGGTTCGATCACATCGGGCTCAGAAAGCGGCCGCGGCGGCGAGGGCGGCGGCGACGCCGCGCCTCACCCCTGCGGAACGCCGGGTGCTCACGGTCCAGCGTAAGCGGCGGCGAAGGGAGGAGCAGGAGGCAGACTCAACCG